>JACJUY010006224.1:0-15854 GCA_014220935.1 Platorchestia sp. MABIK | reverse complement strand
GTACAGGCGAATTTGACCTCTAAGCGCCACTCGTTGCTTCTAACATTTAAATGCAATACATGAGTAAGATTTCAATACTTGAGTAAGACATCAATACATGAGTACGATTTCAATACTTGAGTAAGATTTCAATACATGAGTGAGACTTCAATACATGAGTAAGATTTCAATACTTGAGTAAGCTTTCAGTACTTGAGTAAGATTTCAATACATGAGTAAGATTTCAATACATGAGTAATTAATTCAACCATGCTACAACCCTTCTCGAGAACTTTGTACCTCAATTATTAGGTTACTTATTTTAAGTCCTTTATTAATCAATTTTAAGGGGCCATTCAAGTCGATGAAATTTTCTCTGTTTCTAGTATGGTAAAAACCCCACTGCTCAGTAATGTACATCTCATTTGCCAACTTTAGTTCATTGAAACCTTTTATGGACTATGTTCAGAAGACCAATAAAATATAGAAATTAAAGTAAAATACATCATAAAAATATAAATTCTTCACTACAAAGTCTGCTCCCACAGAATAATTTCATTACCAACTTATATGCTACGGTAGCGAAGCCTTAATGTTTCCTATTAATTCTTCTATGCATACATAAATATTTTCAACATAGCAGTACTTTTTGTGTTCCACCCTCCCCCACTGTTTCAAACTTTTTTTAGAAGTCTAAATAAAATTTTCAGAAAATATTTCGTCGCATTACAAATTCTAGGAATAATTTTGATCTAAACTGATAAAAACTTTCATATGGTAATGTTATTCGTACCTAAACTAGACTGTTCCTGTTCTCCAGTAAATACTTTTGAGGAGAAAATTCGCTATTCTTTTTGGTAACGAACGCTGCTTCCAAGAACACAACTGTTTTCACTAAGTATTGCATCTTAAAAACAAGGATTTTCAATCTGTCTACATACAATGAAAATCCAGGAAACCCTTTGGGATTTTTTCCTCATCCTTGCAAGCAAGTTCCGTAGAAATGATCCTTATTTCTGCGAAGTGTATTGAAAACTTATAATGTGCAGTGCGATTCACATAACAGGAAACATTGTTGCGTTTTAGCACAAAAACAATTGAGTTCTTTAGTAGAATTGGTTGCATATTTCCAAGATTGTACACATCTGGCGGTGAGGGATATGTGCTCTTCAATACAAAAGATATACTCATAGCTTCAGAAAAATTGGCACTTCATTTACCATTTTGTTTTTAACTTCACTTCTACGAATGCATAAGGATTTTTTATCATCATATTTTGTCAGAGCGACTGCAACGAATAACATTTGACACTTCACAATTAGGCCTATGACTCTTTTTAATTTCACTCCTGCGAATTCTTAAAAAGTTTTTCAATATTTTGTCTCGGCCACAGCAACAAATACAACTAGGCGTTTTACAATAAGGCTGAAAGAGAAATACAATTTCAAATGAGCTATGAAATTCAGAACTCACCTGGTCCAACGTCTGCGCGTTTGGGGGTTTTGAACATTGAAGTATCGTTTTGGGCTCATCCACCTGAAAGAAAAACGAAGTTGAAAAATTGCTACTAAGTACTTACATCACCGATGGTCTTGAACACAGAAAACAAGTTAAATGGGTATTTTTTTAATAGAGAGTTTCATTCCATCACTTATTTCTCGTTTAAAACAGATCTAAATGTTGAAGTGCGCCTTATATAAACGCCTTTTTTAGAATAAAATGTATATGCTTCTTCAACACTAAATTGTGGCAAAGCAAGAATGAATTATTTCTGAATTTCATGAAGACCGCTAATTAAATTAAATGGAGATAGGGATATTTACATTAGAAGCGTTCAAGATTTCTGCAACGGGGACTCCAGAAACAACATGCTGGTGGACCTCCTTAATCCAGTCTAACTTTTTCGCCGCCTGCATGCATATTTTTCGCCACCTAATCTGTTTAATCGCTTTAAATCGCTTAGGCGGCGAAAAACATGCATGCAGGTGGCGAAAAAGTTAGACTGGGAAGTCCGATCCTTGAATGCGTGGGATTCCCAGTGTGCATCATCTTGTTAGGTAAATGATTACTAATGTTTCATAATAACGACAAATGTTCGGAGATGCATGCAACGCTAGTGGTGAAATGTTCGGGAGTTTCAGATTAATTCGGTGGTTAGAATTATATCAGACTCGAATTGTACAGTTTCACATTGTGTCGTAATCTTTATTGATCATGCACAAGTAATCAATAAGTTCAAATTCAAGATCTCAATTTATTATAAAAGTGTCAAGGTAAAAGTAAATCTTATTACAAACGTTTTTCCTGGTACATTTGTTCCACTAGCAGGGATCCTTAAATACTTCAACACTTAGATCATAAAAAAATCGCACGAATATACTTTGATCACATAATAAGAACGCTCTGCTAGTTAACCAATAACGTTATCTCATTGCTTGATAATTTTCAAAGAAACCCTGAAATATTTCGATGCAGGCTCGATAATACTTGCTTTCGAACAACAGACAGGTCTTCCTACATTAAGAGAACTGGACAGAATCTGTGAAATAATTTATAAATAATTAGGCGCATTACTGAGAGTTTATTTCACTGAATTGAGTAACAGTGGTTGCATGTGCATTTTCGACGGACCAGAGAATCGAAAATGGGAAATTAGTAATTTAGGATATTCGTAAAGAATTGACCGTATCCCATACTCTATAAGGATTACCAGCACTCATTGGGCATCAAGAAACTTTAAAATTGAATTTTGCCTCTTTTTAGGATCCATAAGAATTTTTTGATTGAAACGAAATAACTAAAAAGTCGAGGAATGCCTAATAGAGTTGATGGAAAATTGAGTTTCTAAAGGAAATTAATCTTGCCATGTATTCAGAAAATATTTTATTCGGAATGACGTACTTGCCCTTCAATCTTTACGTAAACTTGCCCAATAAATTGAATCACTTTAAACTTGTATGCAAAAAAGTTTAATCACTTTAAACATTTATGAACGAGTTACGATAAAACACGATGTGCTTGAAAATAACTCTATTCATTAGCCTTCTTAAGGGGCACAAACTAGCTTCAATTTAACATCAATAAACTGACCTAACATTCATGCATTTATTGCGCAGGGTGGCAGAAAGGACACTAATACTCATATTATATATGGTAAAGTAAAAACATTTTGTCCAAATTTCGCGAATTTGTCACTCAAAAATATCAATTGCAGGTCTTGTTGAATGACTTAATTTCGTAACGTATGTGTGATATAAGTGATGTTACAATATAAATTAAAGTTGCTTATAGTTTGTGAGCTCATAACATCCGATGAAGAACTGCTATGAGAAAATTTTGAACCGACGTAGCTAACAACAGAACAACGAGTTTTTATAATAACAACCTTTAATGAAGCAAGAAAGTAGCCTTTAAAGATGATTTCGAAAAAAAAGTAGATGATTTGAAAAAAAGGAGAGGATTTCGAAAAAAAGTAGATGATTTCGAAAAAAAGTAGATGATTTCGAAAAAAAGTAGATGATTTCGAAAAAAGCAGATGATTTCGAAAAAAACGAAGTGTACAAGCTAACAGTAAAAAGGAAAAATATAACATTTTCTCTTTATGTTACTGTGCTGAAGAGTAGCAAAGGAAATTCCGCTAGCCCACAAACTATGCAAACGACGCAAACAACCGAAATGGTATGGCAGCAGATTGATGGAAACATTGATATTCCTATTCAAAGGCGGGGAAAATTCTCGCTCAGTTATTATTCCGTAGAATTATTAAACACTTGAAGTTCTTTCTTTACGAAACTCTGTCAGTCAAAAATGTTTGACAATAACTACTCGAAAATAATGATTTTCTAGAAGTGTTTTTGGAAGCATAATGAAAGTTGTTTGAATGCCTTATCGAATCGAACGAGACAGTCTTTCACATGAATGGACTTGTAGGCCTACAAAAAAAAGTGCAGTCTTCACAAACAGAAACCAAAAATCCTTAAAAAAATTCTTCGGGAAAAAGTCTTACTTTAAATTAGATTAAACGGGAACTGCTAAGTTTTGGACAGATTCACTGCCCAAATGGCTTTAAAAGGCGACAATTATTTACACTTCGCCATTCAAAATTTGCAAATCAACTGCATGATAGATACGGAAATTTTTTTTTCCCCGAAGTGAATCATGGTCACAACGTGGTTATATTAACTCACTTGAAGAAGATTTAATGATAGTGAAAAAGTAATCCTCACCTTGAGAAATTTTCCAGGTAAAGAGTTGCAATAAAAAATTCGTACCTGGCCTTTTATTTTTTCGCCCTGAGTGTAGAAATGTATCATGGCCACGATGTTGTAGCTCACTGTCGGCAAGTACTGGATCACAGACTGGAACGATACATCTTCGTTTCGAACCCAAAGAATCAAGCTCGTGAAGCTGAAGATCACCACGAACATTCGTTTCAGATGACAAAAAAACAGAGAATATTTCATCAAATCTTGGGCGTAGTTTTCTTGTATCCTGTAAAATAAAAAGTGAATCATTCTATAAACTGTAGATTCGATTACGGAGTAAATGTCTTAGCGATAAAAGAATTTATAACTCTAATTCGTTTAACTTGGATGATGCAACTTCTTAAGTTATGTGCAAAATTGATGTACGAATGTGCCTAGAAATTGTGCGTGATGGTTTGAAATACTGTAGTACAGTTACAGTGCTTTCTATAACAACAAAAGGTAACCCTAAATCGGCTATTAACCTTTTCTACTGTCTGCCACATAAAATTTCATGTCATTGCTTTATAAGGAATTATCAATCAATTGTTAAAATTCCATTAAATGTCTATTCTAAACATATGGTTGAACAAAAGTATTCACTATTTTGGGAAAAGTAAACTGGTAACTTTTTTGTATATATCTAAATATATACATAGTGTATTCAAACAATTAGGGTTAATTGTTTTAAATCTTACATGTTTTCCACAATTTACAATGAACAGTAGTAACGGTTCTCAGAAAGGCGGCAACGTGTTATTGACTTCGTTCAAAGTACGTTGGTCAAGCAAGAAAGGTCATCGACTTCATGTACGAGACATCATCAACGAACGTTAAAATTAACAAAAATCTAGCTAACAGAACAGGTCATCGACTTCAAGTTTGAGGAAACTATGAACGTTAAAACTAGCAAAAACCAATCAAACACAACTTTCTTATCAGAATAAGCACTCGTTTTGTAAAGGTACTTAACTCGTCATTAGGTAGTAGAACTTCATTTTCAGGGTTGTCTCCGGAAGGCCGATTTCGAGAGCTTCCTTCAACGCCGAGTTGAAAGCCTTGGCGCGGTCGCCGATGGCAGAAGCTAACGCCATGTACAGCACTACGTTCTGCTCCGCACGGAACTCCATGATCTTGGAAACAAATCTTCAGTATAAGTTCTCGTGTACCCCAACAATGGAAATGTTCATAACTTAACAGTTATTGTCTTTTAAATGTCACTCCAACCACGAAAAATTGTTCTTAATTTAACAGTTATTGTCATTTAAATGTCACTCCAACTACGAAAAACTGTTCTTAACGAAGCGTTGATGTTTTTTTTAATGTGAGTGTTTTTTTTTCGGTCTATTCAGATGAATTCGAATTTCAAAAAAATTAACCCAACTCTGAAAAACTCTTCTTACCATAACATTTATGGTCTTTTGAATGTCAGTGTTTTATTTCAGGTATATTCAGAAAAATTACAGTTAAAAAAGTTTAGCAAGTCGATTTCTGGTATTTCAGAGAACTGAAAGTGGAATTTTTTATAATCCGAAATCATTTGTTTAAATCATGATACTGTTGGCCCCTATGGTATTCCTTTATATCCTGAAAAACGTCTAGGCTAACGAATTATTCACTCGGGAAAACTGTCTTTAGTTGAAAAGTTTTAACACTGATCCCTGTTTTTCCCATTTTTCGATTTTTGAGATAGGATAACATTGTATTGAATTTCAATCAAAATATAAATTGAAGAGAAATTACTCATTATGTTGTTATCAAATGACCGTATTACAGATTTAGCGTAAGGAAGGGCAGATCAAATCAGGGAGCTAACAAGCATGCAAAAACGTAAAGATTTGTGTATCGTTATGCAATATGATTTAAGTTCACTTCTCGAAATGATGCCATGCAATATGATTTAAGTTCACTTCTCGAAATGATGCCATACAATATGATTTAAATTCACTTCTCGAAATGATGCCATACAATAAATTCACTTCTCGAAATGATTCATGTGCTGCGGAAAGCACCTTAATATCTTATTTTTCTGTGAGATCTTTCCTTTTATTTGAATAGACTTTACCGGAGGGAAATCATACGAGCCCAGCTTGCTTTCTGTGCAAAGGTTCCTTATGGAAATGGAATGTTTGTATCGAGGTTATCAGTGCTAGTAAAAAATACATTGTCATTTTCAGAGATTGAAAAATGTTAACGAGTGAAAATGGGCAAAGTGACGGCAGAAATAAATTCATCATCCCCAATTAAAGTTTGAAAATACTGTAACTCTTGTTCCAATGTTGCTGAGGGACGACCCTCTATAGAACACGCATAACTTGTGCAACTGGCGAGAGGATATTCTTTATGAAGTGCATCAGTTCAACTACCAACATTAGTTTAGTGACGATGTGTGGGCTGGTATTATTGGCAACTATTTAATTGAAAATCTCATTCCATGCACTGGTATTATGCAAATTTGTGTCACATTTCTATTGAATGCTCTAACTTCGGGAGGACTTGCCAGCTTGCCGTCGAATGGGTTTCCAGCACGAAGAAGCGCCAGCCTAATTGGAACGCTCGTCAATATCTGAACAACACTTTTCTGAATAGGTAGATAGGGCGTGATGGACCAAGGGTATGGCCTTCAAAATCACCACCCATAAGTCCTACAAGTTTTTTATCTGGGGCCGAGTGAAATCGTTGATTTTCGGAACACCGGTGGGGTTCGATAGGCAGTGTGCAGCAATGATAGAAATCGCAGCAAGGAACAAGAACGAAGACTTTTGGATCATGTTGGGTTATATTTTCATGAGGGGTACCACATCAGAACTGACGATGGAGGAAGACATTTCGAACAGTTACATTACGAACAGTTGATGTTTGTTCGAAGCAGCATCTGTCTCTCTGATATTTGTTTCATTTCCGAAATGGCGTATCTTAGAAACCGAGTGATATTATTAACTGAGCATGAAGGTTAAACGTTAAACTTCAGTGTCTTGAAAACTAAAGAGTTTTGAAATAATTGTTTTTCATGTTATTTGCGTATTCCTACCTACTGTCAAGCTTTGAACCTCGTTTCCGTAACACTGTACGCTAGTAAAACGATCTCAATAACAGTTTGTGTTCGTCTACACACACAGACATAAAGACAATTCTATGAGTCAAGTCTTCAACAAACAGGCTCATCAAAAACAGGTGTATTTTAACACACACCTGGCTGTAAGCACAATATCAATGCATTCCTCATCAAAAATGATGCTGAATTATGTTACACGCGGACAATATTCAGACCAAAATTCGAAGGTGAACTCACTAAGTCCTGAAACAGCAGCCTAGTTCTTGGGTGTATTGAGTGAAATTGTTTCCAGGATAGGAGCCAACTACCATTTGAAATATCACCGGTATACCTCGCACTGCACTCGCTCATTTAGAGAGTGTTGTGGATGACATACGACCATAAGCCCAATTCTCGACCCTTGAGTTACCCATTGCTATGAAAACGCAAGCAATTCATTTATCGCTGAACCAGAGATGCCAAATTGGTCTTTTTCCAAGTTTGATGCTTAACTTTGGCTTTAGGAAAAAATTAACCACTAATCCCAGTCCCCCCTCACAACCGTGTAGGGTCTCTAGATGTTGAGGTATTTGCGGACTTTTGCAGGTGAAAAGGTTTCATAATTTTTACTTTAAATGTCATTAGCTCTTAATTTTTAATGCCCCATCTGTTTACCCGAGACTCTGAGACGCAAGTAATACAATAGTAAAAATATTAACAACAAATTTTGGCATGCCCAGAGCTGAGTAAATTTGGTAACACCAAGCTCCATAAAGAGATAACAGTTTTGTGAAAATGCTCGGCTTAATTTTCAATAAACACCGAATTCGTACACGTGGACCTAACTTGTGAGAAACTTTTTTTAATTAACTTGTGTTTAACTAATGTTTAATGATGATTCTTACCAGAGTTACAGCAGCAGACGTAGGCGATCCAGCCATGAAGGTAGGAATCAGGGATATGATCGGCTTACGACCATCAACCAATACTTAACGATGATTCTTACCAGAGTTACAGCAGCAGACGTCGGCGATCCAGCCATGAAGGTAGGAATCAGCGATATGATCGCTATGACGTAGCCGAACAGCAGCCACTGGAAGAGCCTCCTGCTGTAGACCCATCGGCTTCCTTTATTTTTGTGATTGTTTGGCTCTGCTAAATACACTTCACCCGTCGGGGCCACGGCACGCTGTGACTGGAGTTGGACAGTTGGGAACAACAGCCAGAAGTCTATCAGATGCTGAAGCTCCTTCCTCTTCGTGATCATGTACGTTGACGTCCCTATAGCCGCTGCAACGCACAAAATGAGCTAATTAAGTCCTTCAATTGTAAACAATGTTAATAATTTTACCAGACGTACCAAAAAAATTACTATGGTGATGTGATTCAATTGCCAACAAACGTTAATATTTTCGATCCGACGTGGTAAAAAAATACTATAGTGATAGAGTATCCTTTTTAAATTGACTGTTACCTCTCGTTTGAATATATTTTCTAAACGTTTTTATCTGTTTCCATTAAACTTTTGAGGGCTTTTCGGTCCGTACATTTCAGAATTAGCGGGCCGATGAAAGTACGATACAATTTTTAGACCCTCGTTTTCTTTGAGTATTCAATGAACAACTATTTTTTTTAACTGTTTCACTGTATTTTCATGATAATTAAAAAAACGAATTCGATTTCAATAACGCATTTAAATTTAAAAATCGATGTAAGGGATGAAAAGTTATAAGCCACACAAAAATGCGGCGTATTAAACTACCAGCTGGTGTCATGATAACGCCACATGTTCCATCACCTTGTCAAAAAAAAAGGCTACACAACTTTTCATTCCATAAATTATTAATTTAGATTAGGTTCGGCGACGGTATGTTATGTTAGGTCCTTTTAGCTCATATCGAGTGTGTACGGAAAAATTGCTTGGAATTTTATTTTACTTTTGCAATTCCTAAAGCCCTTCAAGTCCTTCAAATGTAAAATTTTGTGAAAGCATCTTTCTTCAATAATTATTGGGTTTATGTGTATATATGAACAGGGTGTTACAGCAAAATCCAACCCTTAATAGCTAACTAACATTTTTCGTTACCCTTCTGTAGGATGAAATATGAGCGCAGAGCAGCGGTCGTACATTCTTTTCGCGTCGGGAAGATGCCTGCGGAATTGATGGCCGGGTTTGAGTTCGAGAGGAACATGATCAACATTTGGAGGAAATGGAAGGCGTGCGAGGACAAGGAAGAGTTTACTATCAAACGAAAGGCCCCCAACGTTCGTTTGGTAGTAAACTCATCCGTCCCCTTACACGCCTTCCACTTCCTCTATAGGTCCATGATCATGATTCTCTTGAACCCAAACCAGATCATCACTTCCGCAGGCTTCTTCCCGACGCAAAAAGAAGCTACTACCGCTGCTCTGCGCTCAAATTCCATCCTGGAAAAGAGTAGCTAGAAAAACGTTGGTTAGGTGACAAGTGTCGGATTTTGCTGCAGCACCCCGTACATGCATTTATTAGATGTTCGTAGCCCATACAGAATTTAAATCAATTAAAATTGAAAACTCTGATAAGGTAGTCTTGTTTAATTTTCGTACAACGCAAACGGAAGAAAGTAATGGGATCTATTGTCATTATAAACCATTCAACTTGCCTGGTCTAATTCATCATACAAGGGGGAAGCCTACAAATTTGCAGAGACGCTAACGTTTGTTGTTTGTATCTGTTCTGCTCTTGACATGCGTGTTAACACGTTGACCGCGATAGGTTAAACTGAAGTTCAATATTCATGTCAAGCTTATAGTCAATTTTAGCAAGCAATTTTGAAAATATCAAAGATGAACTGAATCATGCCATCATTTAGCTTCAATTGAGTATTAATGAAAATTGTGTTTGTCACCACTGGTTGGCAAACTGCTTTTTGAAAATTACCTCTGTGTACATCGGCAGCTCTCATCGTGAACAACGTATTAATATATTCTTCCATGGGTTTGACGGTCCTAATTTCTTACTCTGAGGTAATTTTTGTCTGCTTTAAATCCGTTGATTTTTCATAAATTGGTTATGTGGTGAGCAAGTTTATCCTGGTACAACGTGCACTCGAATAGCTAATCACAATGTGTTCAGTGCTGGACGTTTTTGTTTGAAAATCAGACTATTTATTTGCAATCAACACACCTACAACAAGAAAAATTATCTTCGTGTATTGGTGAGGCTTGTGAATCGAGGATAGTGAAAGCATTACCAAACAAAGCTTTGTTCTTTGTTCAAAATGTGACGACATTTACCTTTCTATTCGTCACAATAATTGTGTTCAAGTTTTTCTTGAAAGTTAGATCAAACAAAGCGAGTAGAATCTGTGTTTTGCTCTCAGTTGTTAACTCGTTGTCATGGATATTATAATGGTTATCATGATGCATCTATCACTTGTGACTTCACATTTATGTGAGCTTCTTGTTAGAAACACACTTTAAGAATCAATAGGGATTTACACCATGTTCACCAAATTTTTGTTTTTCTGCTATTTTTCCAGGAGCAGATACACCTCGACCATGGGAATTAAGGACGATTTGAATGAGAAATTATTGAGCAAGTTCACTCTTGCCATGCTTCACCTTGTTGGAGCTTAGTTCAACACCAAACAAAATTTGGACTCAAGCCTGAAGCTAGGTTGGAAATCCACTTGAATTGTGTTGAACTAGCGAAATATGGAAGGTCAAGTTGAGAACTCTACGCAGTTGGTTCCGGCAACAAAGAAGACGGTAACTTTTTCTCGTGTTGTAAAAGGACATGTGTGCGCGAGAATTGTTAGGGTTTTCTTTGACGTCCCTAACTTCACTTAGCCGGATGGAGCATAAAAATTCATCCGACGTAAGCATCAGAGAGATAAAAATCGGCATTTCAGTTGATGACACGCTTCCGCCTTAATTTGGATTAACTTTGCAAGAAAATATATGAAAATATGCGTTATACTTTGTTAATCTGAAATGTTTTAAAAACGATGAGCGCACTCAAAATATGAGTATTTTACCTCTTGATAATTGAATTCGATCTCACCAGAAAAATATTATGCAAGAGTTCTGTTGGGGAGAACATAAAAATACGAAAATGAAGCTGTCACTGAAGTACAGGAACAATCATCATGTTCATCACAAAGACTTTCGTGGTATGCTTCTCGCACGCAGGAAAGTGCATTGGAGGGGATTATTCTTTAGCGCATGTTTAGGACTTAGCGCTAATCGGAAATGCGTAGAACTCATGAGCTACGTACACTCAGGAAAAAACGACAGTTTATCCTTGTTTTCTTGAAGGACTAGCACTCCTTTATGGTAACTTTGCCAATTGCCACAGAATTGATAAAAATGGTCGTATGTGTTTGATGCATTTATATTAATATTTGTAGGGATGCAGACGTTTTCTTTCATTGTATAAATACAGTTCTCTTTCTCGAGATAGGTAGCTGTGTTAATGTGAAACAGACATGTTCGAGAGTCTTCGTCTTTCATTCTCCACTGTCATTTCACCTTCCGTTAAATCGAGATGTTGCACCGTCATTTTCCAAGATAATTGGCTATGCCAATCTAAATATTTCATGTTTATGACCGCGTGGTCCCACTTAAACTTCAGTCGAATAAGTTTATCACATTTATTTGTGCTAATCTTTGACTATGGGAAAAGAAGGTGAAATCGTAAATAAATATTACTTAATAACAATTAAATGAGTTTTTAGCTTTATTTGTGTCATTTTGACTTTGAGAATGAATCAAAACATTAAGTGCGCACTTTCCCTACTCATTTGGTGTCACTCTGATTTTGAGAATGAATCAAAACATGAAGCGTGCACTTTCCCTACCCAAACACACTTACCGAGGTACGCTGCCCATATCATCGCGTCAGTGTAGTTGTCGCTCACTCTCTCCAGTCCCATCCTTGTCAGCTCTAAACGTACGAAATTTGTATGAGTTGCATAACCTATTTTGATCGTATTGTTTCATTTAGTTCTGATAATCTATAGTTTCTCGAATCGAAATAGCATCAACTGGGTGTCAATACCACGCTTGATGTTGAGTCAAAAGCAATAGAGCAGCACAACAGCATTTTGTTTAAAAGGGATCGGAAATAACATACGTAGATGTTGCACTAAACACTAATTAATGAAAATTTAAAGAAACATATTCTTCAGAGACAGTCTCAACTGAGTTCAAATTCATCTGAAATCTTATTTTTCATGAATAAATAATGCTACACCTACCCTGACTAAAAAGAGACCACTGCATCCTGAGCATCGAAACGAGTAGGGGGCGGACCGCAGTATGGAATGTCGAGTAAATTTCAGCAAGTAAACTTAATTACCGTGCGAACTTAAGTACAACGGCAAAGTTAAAATATATCAAATGCCCTATAAGTTGTTTCAGGTAAGCTTCGACGATCAATTTCAGTAAGTAAACTCAATTACTGTGCGCACTTAAGTACGACGGTAGAGTTAAAACATACCAAAAGCCCTATGCTCCAAGTACTCTCAAACGATCGATTCCAGCAAGTTAACTCAATTACCGTGAACACTTATGTACGACGTTAAAGTTAAAACATAACAAATGCCCTATGCTCCAGGTACGCTCAGACTCACGTTCCTTCATTGACACAACCAGGAGAACCACGAAGACGATTTGCATCACTATGAAGTACGTGGAGCTGATTTGGGAGTTGCACAGACAGATTCCTGCGGTTGAGAGGAAAATTCAACCATGGATGGGATTTCAACTCATAGATATTGACAGATTTTGTTTTAGCATATCCGATTATTTTCATTGTCTTGATGTAATTGATTTATAGAGCTTTCTTCTGTCGATTGAGTTCACATGCGAGAGAAATTCAATCAAAGATGTGATTTTCAACACATAGATATTGACATATGTTTTAGCATATCCGCCTAGTCTAACTTTTTCGCCGTCAGCATCCATGTTTTTCGCCGCCGAAGCGATTTAATCGCTTAAATCATTTAGGCGACAAAAAATATGCGTGCAAGGGGCGAAAAAGTTACACTGAGCGGTCATTTTCATTGTCTTGATATGATTGATGTACATGACATTCTTCTGCCGATTGAGTTCACAATCAAAGATGTGCTCGTATGAAGTTTCTATTTTAAAGTATTTTCTTGCCATTGATGAAAAAACTGATACTAAATTCTGAACCGGATGCGTACAAGTACTCACGGTAGTTTTCTCCGAAGTGAGTTGTTGCTGCAAAGTCTTCCTTGACCTGCCCAGATTTCTGAAGAATTTTCAGCGCCTTCTTCGTGGTAATTTTTTTCTTTTTTGGGTAGAAGGGCAGGGCTCCAACGATGAGGGTCAAAACAAAAAGCAATTGAGCTCGAATGGCTAATGTCTTGTTCATCTTGGAATATTCTTCAGCCTTGAGATTTGAAAGATCATACACTGCGTCAATATTCATTCATGTACAGTCATGTAATTAAAACTTCTACTTCACATACTATTCAGGGTCATGAGTGTTGTTGTTTCGGGTGAGGGATGTATTATTTTTCACAGGAACAGTTGTGTCTGAGTTTGGTCTCATGAGTGCGCTCTGAAGGCTGGAACAACATTCACATCACAGCGGAAAAATTAAGTAGAAACAGCATAGTTCAGTTTTAGGTCGCATGTGTCACTTTGAAGTTTTAATAAAGAAAGTTCTGACGATTAGGATACAAGAAAATTTAACTGTCATGCCAGATTAAGATTGGAAACAAGGAATATCATGAAGAAGCGCATGTAGAAATATCTTTATTTTAAAATCTCAGAAGCTTGGAGCTTCTAAATGCATGACTATATGAATCGAATATTCTCTTTTGGATTAGACTACGTTGGTTAAGAATAGCTCAATTTCACTTTCATCTCTTGGAAAATAACGTCGCTGTTGCAAACCCTCACACACGAGAACACAAGGTTATCATTTTCACACACGTTTATCTCGATCGAAAGAAAACACTGACATTCTCTTCCAAATCAACTATTGAGGGAGATAGAGGAGTATTAGTAGATAAACATTATCATTTATATAGATAAAATGATATTAATTTTGAATAACAGAGCAGCATTTTTACTGGTGATGATGACAGTATGAAAATAATTTTCAGAACGGATTATGGGGTCAATCGTTTCGTTGTAAATCCTGGCGAATGATTTTACGAACGCCGTCGTATTAAACACACAATGGAAAGGACATGAGAACCCGATATTAAGATTGAAACACTGAAAGAAAACTGAGTCTGAAGTGTGCGATGTTCCTTCAAGCTGGAGTCAATGAAATTCGTCGAAGATGTTAGTGGCCCGTTTTGAGAATTTATTTGATATATTTGTAGGTCAAAATCTTGAACAGACTTAACGGCTCACTTACATCCACTTATGAATGATTAAGTTACTGATGACATGTACCTGATCTTTCTTCGTTAAACTTTCAAACTTTCAAATGGCCACGCAAGTTTAAACACACAGGTCATGATAGTTCTACACATAATAGCATCTGACGACAATAATATCATACACCACAATTAGGAGGCAACAATGACTTCAATCATCAGTAATTGCAGGTAACAATATTATCATTCTTCACAACTGCTGGCAGGAGTAACGTCATATACCTTTGCCAAGAGGCAATGATATCAATCTCAACTTGTTTTAGAGATAATGAGCCTACAAGCGGTATTTTGCATGGAACAAATGTTCTGTGCATTACAAATTCCAATTTTTGAGATAATAAATTTTGTTTTTTACACATGCAAGCGAATTAAAAGTTTTCAGAATCAAAATTTATACGCAGAGGCGCTTCAAATTGTACCCAGATGTCTCTCACTTCTGAAGATGAAATCACAGATTCCACAAATTTAACTAGGTATCTCAATCTTAACTCACACGACTCGAATAATCGCAATTTAGGTTGTCTTCGTCATCATCATTCTGACCAATGAAGTCACCTCTGAATTTCTAAGGACCATGTCTCAAAAACAGATGCTATTGTCACTCATTATCCGTGCACAACACTTTCTGTCACTTCTTTCCACCAACACCAGCCGGACAACTATGTTGCGCTCCAAAAGAGCTCAAAGAACAAGTCAGAACGCTGCTCAGCAGTCCTCGTGATCGGAAGATGCGAGCGCCACAAATGCTTTGTGCCATTGAACGTCCTTTGTTTCGTGAACACCTTGCCATGCAGAAATCAATGGAGGAGACTTCTAGAAAATATGACGGCCAGATAAAAAATATCATGTATTCCGTAGTAGTTCCACGGGTCTTCAGCGTGGCAGAGGACTCCATTGTTCTGAAGATGAGCGTTGCTAAACAAACACGAGCTCAGTAATTGCGCCGATTGATTTACGTGTAAATGTCAAAGGGATTTCGCTTCCAAAGCTTGAATCTCTGATGTGATGTTTGAGCAGTGAACACTTATATGTGTTAAGTTGACGAAAGTACTTAGTTTTTTTAATAATAAATAACATAATGCAATAAAACATAAAATATAACGCAATATAATTGAAATATAACACAAATGTATTGAAATAAAATGTACCATAAACAATGAATAACATAATGCAATGTAATATTAAATAATGTAT
>JACJUY010006223.1:40924-52841 GCA_014220935.1 Platorchestia sp. MABIK | reverse complement strand
AAGTAACTAACAAACATACCTACCAACACATATTGCTAACACACCGGCCAAGACAAGTAACTAACAAACATACCTACCCACACATATAGCTAACTAACATACCGGCCAAGACAAGTAACTAACAAACATACCTACCTACACATATAGCTAACAAACATACCGACCAAGACAAGTAGCCACCTATCTCACAAATCAAAGAAAGTTTTCTTCATCAATGGAACTCGTAACAAGGGCGCTAATGACATAAACTGACCTGACAAAGCAAGACAAAATTCTCCTTGTCTTCCGGAGCTCCGCCTCTCGTTGCCGGGTCTTGCCAGGAGATGTCCAGTCCGTCCAGCTTGTGCTTCCTGGACACAATAATACAATAAATAACAATAAATAAATATATAGCAACAAATAATGATACAATAATCCACAACAATAAACGTACACAACCGAAACAAATAAGTGCGGTGCACTCATAGTATTGTTTTGCCAATCACAGGTCTGCTTGTATTGAGCGTATAGAGTATGGAAAGTATTTAGCTACATGGGCTATTTGACTGTCATGTGCAAATTGAACATTTGTGAAGGAAAGATTTGATATAGTACTTTGGAACGAAGCTAGAGTACGTAAGTTATTTAGCAGCTTGAAATTTTGACTGCCACGTGCACATTCAGCAATGGCGAAGGCAACATTTGATATATTCCTTCGAGATAAAGCCATAGTATGAAGATTCTTAATATATCCAAACAATTTAACTGCCGTGCTTCTGGCGAAGAAAAGATTTGACGCATAGCTACGGAAGAAAATCAACGTAATTATAGGATCGGCGAGAGAAAATTTCAATTCTACTGGCGTAAAACGATTTCCCCTTTATGGCGCAAATATGTTTTCGCTGAAACGAATCCCATGACAGCGAATTCACTTTAACATTACGTGGGTGCATTTATAGTTCGAGAAGCACGCAGTAATTTGATAACTTTCCAATTCTCTTAAAATGATACCCTAACACAAAGTAAAATACTCATAGATTCATGTAAAAGGAAACTGACGTTGATTGCGTCTTTGCTGTGAACTGGAAAATATCAATTTCAGACTGCCTACACGCTGGCTTAACCGGGCCTTGAGTCTGACAGGCAAAATGTCGATTTTATCGCAAAATTTGTTGCTCAAAGAGTGAACTCGTCTTTTAAAATACGTGATTTGGCTGAATCACAGGACATTTCATCCAGGTGGTCGACTGGATACTTCATCCAATCAGCTAACTGGAAATGATGATCAGCTGACTTTGAGGATGTGACGCTCTGCAGATTAATAAAATACGACAATCAGCTAATTTCGTGGATATGGATTGGCTGACTTTGTGGATTTGACGATCAGCTAAATCATTGGATATTAAAATCAGCCAAGTCAGTAGATATATTGGCAATAGACTGATTTAGCGGATACGGCGATCAGTTGACTTAGATGGTGTATATGGCCCTCAGCCGATGTATAGTGGATGTGGCATCGGCTGGTTTATTAGACACGTGATTCACGTGGTTGAGCATTGCGGTTACAGCACGACAACAAACATTTGGTGAATGTAGATTTTCAAGCAAATAATGTGCCTAGACTAAATGGTACACCGAAGTTTGGGAGCAATCTTGAAGCGTTGAATTCGACAATGTTAATGTTTGAGTAAAGGGGCTGCGTGATATATAAACGAACTAAGGATTATAGAGAGGTTTCACCAGATTCTACAGGATTCTAAAAAGAACGGAGAATTATCGAATTTAAAATAAAATAATGAAACTACGACAAAAACTTTCGAGACTCTCATTTCACACACAAAAATCTCTGGGTGTCCATATTCTGTACAACACTACGACCACGCTCAAAAATCAGTCACCAAATATTCTGTACTAAAGTGTCGGCATAACTAAGGGGTTACAAGTCTCGGTCTCTTTGCGCCAAGTTTGCTTCAAGGTTTTCCATGAAACACGGAAAATCTCACGACTTAGTTGTTTCTTATCCCGATATCTCAATAAAAGTGTAAGAAATACGTGCGCAAACGCATCTTCCCTGTAACCGAGTTCACAGTTCACGTCCCTAATTTTTTTCTTGGAGATAAATAACAATTTCAAAATTATTATGGTGTTAACGTGACAAAAACAGCATGTTAATGGTGGGAACACATTTATCACGTTGGCATGTTCGTGATTATGACAAAATTATTATAAGTATTAACATTCAAATCCCACTAACAAATAATTGAAATCCACGTAAGTTAATGAAATTTGTATTAAAATTATAGAAATTATTGAAATCCACAGCATTACCATGTTGATCACATTAACACATTAGTGATATCAACGCATTCATTGAAAGTTTCAACACACAAATAACAATGACTCGTGATTAATTACCCACATATTAACATCATTAAAATTGCCATGAAATACATACTATTAGAGGTAAAAACTTAATGAGATACAGGATATTTCTGGCAAAAACACTTATGAAACAAATAACATTAGAGGCAAAAATCGCAAGAAGATGAATAGCATCGGATACTCAAACGGACGGTGAAATCGTAAACTTCAATTAGGGTTTCCATTGGAAGTCCTAAACGTTACTACCACCTTATAATATCAAAACGAACCTTAAATACTGGACAGCCGAGTCAGCGAAGGCCTGCCTGCCGCTCGCAGAAGCCGCCATGTTGGAGTACTTGGAGGATCCCTCCACCCATCCCCCCACCGCCACCGTCACCACCAGCGCCGGGTTCCTGTCCTTCAGCCCCACCAGGCGCTCGAAGGCGCCTGACCAGGGGCGGCAGGTGATCACACACCCGTTATATCCCGTTCTATTACAGCAGGTGATCACAGACACGTTATATCCCGTTTTATTACATCAGGCGATCACAGACACGTTATATCCCGTTTTATTAGATCAGGCGATCACAGACCCGTTATGTTATAAGCTTTAATCCCAGAGAGATGCATTAAAAAAAATTAAATCGCTATGAGGTGAGTATTTCCACGCGCGAACAGATGTGTGTTTTGGTCGTCCTATCTTTCCCATTGATTGGCTTACAGCACACATTTGGGCATAAAGATGTGTTGATTTTTGGCGCTAGTTTTCATTGTTTAATCGAGTCTGCCACGAATAACTTTTGAGAAGAATTTGAAGAAGTTAGAGCACTTACTTGTACTTAAAACAGGTTCTGAATTCCTCAATAAAAGCTATCAAGAATAATAGGTTTACTCAGCACTACCTTCGCACACTCACGTAATTGATTCCATGTATGTATTTTACTGAAATTTAAAAGACGATTGTTTAGAAATCCTTAACATTTTAGTCTTAAATCTTGAACATTATCAAATTCTACTGGTCTGCTAGCCTTCCTCTCACGAGGACGGTGGGGAGAAGCATCGATCTGAAGCATCAACTTAAAGAGTGCCGAAGCCGAATAAAGTGCGCCTTAAAAAATTGTTACGCACTCACCAATTTCTACGAGGTAGGGGTGTAAGATCAAGAAATTGACCTGGTACTTAACATTTTCTGCATTACAAGGAATTTAGTACTCTAAGCTAACGTCAAAGATATTGTAAGTTTAGTACTTGACATTTACCATGCAGTACGATTTCAAGTTCATGATTTGGGATAATACCATTTTTGTGTTGTAGGTGCTCAAGTGTACGATTTTGCAAGTGACACTAATTTCAACACAGTAAGATCCAAGTTTGTATTTGTGTAGATGGTGAGACCCACCATTTTCTATGTAGTGGGGGTCCAAGTCCATAATTTGGTTGGTGCTGGGGTTCAGGCCAACGTAGCAGAAAACCACATGCGTGCACAAAGTGGGCTCCAATTCCGTGATGTTGAACTGCCCCAAGCCTGGCCTGTACACCGACCAGCTCTCGAAGAAGCAGGACACGACATCTTTCCCCTGGCCGTGTACGCTCCAGCCTGCGAGAAAAATTCAAAAGAAAGAAAGAAAAAAACAGATTATTTCCAATAATGTTCAAACATGAAATGTTGAAATAAGGGTTTTTAAAACACTTTAACATTAATATCCTTAATTGATAATAACACGTTGGTCTCGTAATACTCATGTAAAATGTTGAAACAAAAAATGATTGACAGAAAAGCACAACAAAAATTAGTTCCCTTCAAAGCCAAAGAATCATGTAATGGATGAATGACATGCTGAAATAATGATGAAAACACAGATGATAGCCGTTAAAAAATTATTCTGTAGTTGAGCGTTTCTTCTGTAGTTCACATGAGAGTTTACCTTTTTAGAAAGACGTGATCTTATTGAGGAAGGATCTTGCGTTGGACATCTCAAATATTTGATTGAAGCTAAATAGTCAATTTTGTATGAAGTTGTTTTTAGAAAAAAGTAACATAAGTTCGAAATGCACCGCACGCTGAATTCGGCTTCACTTGCTTCAGAAAAGTTCAGCTTGAATTAAACTGAACTTTTCCCATCATATCTGACGTTCACACATAGGAATTTTTTGGCGTTGATCGACTGATTTTTTTTAGTGAATGTAAATCCTGACAGACTTGGTTGGGGCTGCTGTTGTCCAATGGTAAATTCACGCGGCACAAAAGGATATCCGCAAATATTTATGAACAAATCTTGCAGTGAGAAAAATAAATAAACAAAATCATCTGACATTCACTAAGAACCAAGAACAAAACGGGAAAAATAACAATTTCATTATATTTCCCCGAATCCAAAATGCCTTTTTATTTATTGTGTTCAGTGTTATAAAAATCAAGAAGTCCTCGATGGCTTTCTTCTTTTAATTGAAAACTTATCTGCCATCAGAATGACGTAAGCTCAAGCTCATCGAAGCATGCATGCATTCAAATGCATCTTCGACTTCCACGAATTGGCGCAAAAACAAAAGAAACGAACTAAACAAAAGGCGCATACAAATGGCAGATAACCTTTTCGATTGACCAGCGAGGAGCGGCTGAAACCGGTTTCCCAGCCAAGGAGAAATACATGGCTCTTGAGTAGCAGTCTTTCCCGTCTTCTCTATAGGTACACAGTAGAATGGTGCAAGTAATGTAGGTACACAGTAAATGCCTTGACTTGTAAATTAATAATGCTAAAATAAAAGATGATAGCAACGTTAATTTATCGACTTCTCGTGAATCATTTGGTTTTCCTGCAATTTTGGATTTTTCGATAACACAATTGGTACGCATTTTTTTGGAAAAACACTTACGGAACGCAGTACAAGATAAGAAGCACTGCAGAACAAATTTTCTGTTATTTCAATTTAACGTTATTTCATAAGTCTGTAGGCTGCGGATAAAATCTCTTTCTGTAGAAAAGATGAACAGAAAAATGTACCCGTGGTTAGAAAACAGCGCCCGATTTCATACGTTGAACAATTCTTGAATGAATACTGAATTGTAAATGTTCTCATTTTGATGAATGAAATAAATTCGAGTCTTTTATACAGTGGTGCATGATTCAAAAATGTTCGTGTTCATAGTGCAACATTTGAAGAAATACCCGCGAGTCCAATCTACAAGCAAGGTTATAAATCTCTTGGTCCCTCAAAGAACAGTCCAAACGACCTACTCTTGAAAAATGCTCCAAGTAACATTTTCAGCTAAATCACGGAAACTTAATTTTTAGTTAATGTTCTTCTCACTGTTTTCTGTTTTGTGGTCTTCGGGGTCTTTATACTGTGCTAACTGAATGTTCTTTCCAGACAAATGACAGAGCATAACCCATCTGTGCCATTTTATGGCTGTAAAGTGCCGACATAGAGTGAGGCAACATCTCAAGTAATCCTCCGCTTGGAATTTACCATCCGGCATCCTTAACACGAGCACAAAAGAAAAACTGCGGTGGTTGAAACTTTTAAAAAGAAGCTGAGCTCCTACCAAAGATGAACTTTTCTTAGTTTTCTGCGCTTGGTGGCATTCTCCCCATGATTTGGGTGCGTTGTCTCCAAACTTTGGGTACGTTGTCACAATATTCTGGTTGCGTTGTCCCTATATTTTGGGTGCGTTGCCCTCATATTTTTGATGCGTTGCCGCCATATTTTGGGTGCGTTGTCCCCATATTTTGGTTGCGTTGTATTTTGGGTGCGTTGTCTCCATATTTTAGCTAACAGTTTGTCCGCCTTTAATGTTCCCCCCTTCTGTTACTATGCTTACTTAGTAACCTTAAACTGAAACAGCTTTCGCTGTAACCTCCATCAGAATCGTCTGGCAATGTTACCTCCAACTGAAACTTTAATACCATAGATTTTACATTAATCTGAAATTAGTTAACTGATTTGATTTGCTGGATCAGTAAACACTTGATACACTGGATCAGTGCCTCCACTATATCAAAATTTTAATCCACAATATTGGTAGGATTTAAACAATTTCCTCATTTCTTCACAACCGCAATGCAACCCATTCTCAACTAAATCTAAACTTGGGGTCTAGCAGTGAAGCAATCATGAAGTCGAAGTATGTAAAATGAAAGAACGATAGTTAAATGTCTCTATCAACCACCACCAAGACAAATATGATTTTTAAAGAGATCAGGTGAACGCAAAATGGGTGTTAAAAATGACATTAGCTTCATTTCAATCTGAACTTCATCTGTGGACAAAGTCTTCATTGGGTATTCGAAGACATGTTCCAGCGAATTCAAAATAAATACATTTATTCCGAATTCAAGTCTGTATTCAGCAAACCAATTCATGTTTGACACAGGATAGAGTTACGAACTTTGTTAGAGTTACTCCGCACTATCGTGGGGAAGAAAAATTAAATCTAGTGTTGATTTCAACCACTACGTCACAATAAAATATCTCGTTCTCAATAAATACGCTTAATAGAAAACAATAGTGCAAAATCTACTTTGAAAGTTTCAAACTAAAATTTATACTGAAAAACTCCACATCCCAGATTGAAAACGTCGCAGGACATTTAAGAGCCTCGATATACCTAAAATACTTACAGCACTGCAATAACAGGACGATGCCTAATAGGGCACAATGTTTGGTCCCCATTGTCTTTTCCGCGTCTTGGTTCTTGGAAAAGATTCTGCCTCGTCACTGAAGTTTGCTTCCTCACAGTTATATCTAACGCTGAGTTATGAAAAACCGGATGATGTAAGAGCAAAACTTTTTTTTAAGCAGCGCTAAATGTGAGAGGTTCGAGTACAAGAGTGTTGAACATATTGCAGCACCACGTACAACCACCTTCGACTGCAGTCAAGCTTCTACTGCTGTTGCATGTAGTGAGGTCCCGCGGGTCCCGCAATTGGACGCCTTTTAAAGATGCAGCGGGGCGTGCTCTTTTGGAAGCGCATCTCTCCGACTGTCGGGTAGAAAAAATAATTAAAGAAGCTTCATCTCCGCAGGTTCCGAATCCTTGCTTGCATACGTTCATCTCATGAAATTATAAGTTTGTTTAAACTATCCGAACTGTAACAAAAATGTTCCATAGAAAAGAACGTACATTGCATCAACAATCATAAAATAAAATAGTGAAGCGAGAAATGCTCCCTTTTTTGAGTAGTTTCACGTAAGTAAAAATATTAAATTCAATATCTCTGAGATTTATGGTAAATGGCTATTTCTGCCAAGCAAAACATGGACCTCACACCATCAACATTTTGCGTAAAATTACGTCACGGTAGAAGTTTCCTCCACCATCGGTTACGTCTTCGTGAGCGTTCACGATCACGAATACAAATAAGATCAAATTTATCTGATGCACTTACAGACGCAACATGCACCTGATTTTGTCAGAGGAGACAGTGAAGTTTTAGATGAGTTCCCATTCAATCTGCCCAATAAAAGAGACTTGTGCGCATCAAAATGTTCAACGAATCAAAACTCGCATTGATGTTGAAGTTATTATTACAACCTTTCAATCATTCATTTCTAATTACATCATTGTCGCAGCCCTAAAATTAAAGGTTAAAAAGCTACTTCATGTATGAAGAAGCCACTGTATCTCACCTTGTGAGTTTGATTTTTTGGCAATCTGGACTGTGAAGAAAAGCGCCGTGCGCATCTCAGGGCAATCGAAACCCCTCGCGTAAATGCGGTCGTAGCCGTAAGACAGCTTTAGTGGTTAATGTTTGGAAGTACTTAGTGATTGATGATTAAAATTACTTAGTGATTGATGATTAAAATTACTTGGTGATTGATGTTTGAAAATACTTACTGGTTGATGAACAACTAATTTCACCAATTCGAACACCAAGTAACTGATTCATAACACATTAATAGTGTGTAAATTGGCGCAAACGAATGAGCATGCATATTATGATTTAATGTATTGTTATTTCAACAGAACAATGATGAACATACTTGATGATATACACTTAGAGCACTACGCAAATTTGTAGTAAATTAGCCTATTTGTGGAATTGTTGCCGTATATACGTTTTTGGCAATTTCATTAACGAATTTCAGCCGAGATATAAAGGACACTTGGAACGTCAAGTACACTTTCAAAGTACACAGTTTTTATCGAACCACAGGACTGAAGGAAGAACTGTTGAGAATTTCCGTGTGCGCCTCTCAGCTAGGTACTTCTCAGTTTGTACTTTAGGCGAGGTGTAAAGCTGACCGGGGGCGGAAGAGGAAGCAATGTCGGTGAGATTTTTTAATTGACATTAGAGGATTCTTATTGGTAGCCATCGCGCGACTTGCTTAATCAGACTTGATACTAGTTTTGTGCTACTGCAATGAAGTTCAGTGAAACTTCGAAGTGCTCCACAACGCCTGTGCATTCGCCACCCTTCTCGTAATCTTGGTTGTTTTCTTTGACCGTGCTCCTAATTTTGGTTTGTATGAATGCGTGTGTTTCATGTTTATTTTGTTTGACTAAGCCATTCAGAGCGGTATTAACTATTTGCTAGGCTTTCGAGCCGCCCTACAATTTGCTAGGCTTTCGAGCCGCCCGACAATTTGCTAGGCTTTCGAGCCGCCCTACAATTTGCTAGGCTTTCGAGCCGCCCTACAATTTGCTAGGCTTTCGAGCCGTCCTACTATTTGCTAGGCTTTCGAGCCGCCCTACTATTTGCTAGGCTTTCGAGCCGCCCTACTTTTGCTACTACTAGTAGTTTTGACTTTGCTGTCTAAGCAACCTTAGTCTTTAAAGAGCCCGATTGGCCTTTGAAGCGTTAACCTCTCTGATAATTGCTCTGAATGGCAATCTTCTATCGTTTTTTCATTATTTTTTCCATATCTTACCTACCTTCTCTTTCTATAAAAAGCCCCCATGGCTTCACTCGGGAAGTAATTCCTTAGGTGAGGTTTAAGGACCAGGCTTGTTTCAATAATTAAATTTCTGCTCATATATTCGACTATTGATATAAACGCAATTGACTAGTTTGTGCATTTTGCAAATTTACGGTTTTCGTATCGCGCAGTATACCGCAACTACGGCCGGGTCCTGTCTGCTCCCAACCCGACAGCAGACGAGGGCGTCCTTTCGGCTCCGCGAAATTTTTGTGCGCCCATCTAAATTCTTAACTTGTCAGAAGTTCTCTGCAGGAGGTACTTTTCCATAATTTAACTACGTCGCATATCAATTGCTTGGTTTGCCTAAGAATTAGAAACTTGCTATTTTGATTATTCTTATTCACTTAGTTTGCTCTGATTAATCGTAATTGTCACCTTAGTCACCGTTATCACTATTGATGCTCGATTCTCACCCAATTTTTTTGTTCTTTTTAGGCTGCGCAAGTTCCCTGCGTGCTCCTGCTGAACTCCTTAACAAACTAGGAGAAGTGAGGGCATCCCTACCTATTTTTTAACGGAAAACTACTCCGTTCTTGCCGCAGTCTTTGTTACACTTCTACGTTTTTTTTCTGTTTTGTTACAAAATTAAAAACGTTGGAAACCCTTGAAGTGTGTGATTTCATTACAGAACGTCGAAATCCACAAAATAGGTATTTGGGATCGGTTGAAGAAAGGAGCATCGTAATGATCGAAGAAATATATCCATCGAGAAAATCCAAAAAACCTTTTATAAAGGAGACAACCAGAGGGTTCCAAAATATACTGTCATTGTTTCCTCACATTGTTACTTCACGTTCTGGCGACTATAGTTGGACGATCACTGCTACATCACGTTGATATTGTAGAGGCTTAAGGCACCCCTCTACACGATACAGCCTAACGTTTTCCTCGATCACTCGAATAGAAAACAAGTGTTTGGTTAACAATTTTAATATGTTCTCCTCTGCATTCAAACGAATTATTTCTCGTATTTTTCTCTGCAATTCCATCAACATTTTATTCATTGCAATGTACTGTCAATGTTATGTTAATTACATTAATTAATTTCCATCTTAATTCTCACGGTAGTAATTCAATAACGTATTCAGCGAACCCCTCTATTTGTAAATAATTTCTAGTTTAGTTACCGCTAGATTTCATCTTGTCATATAAGAGTTCAGTAATTGTGAGATCATGATGTACTAATTAAACGTTTCATTAGGAGATTTGAAAATTTACTCGATGCATCAACCTTCCAGACTTATTTAGAAGCCATGAAAGCCTCGTACCGCAGTAGGTTACAACAGCACGACTCCTAACCGTCTCCTAAGGCGTCTACCGCGAGTAGACGTATGACGAGATCTTAATTCAGTTACCTTACGGCAAGGGTAGCATTGCAACGTTCTTACAAATTTTTGATTTGGACTCCACCCAAAGCTATCTGCTAGGAACCCCCTTTCTGAAAACAATAGTTGATCCAACGTTGTGAACGACTGTTGAGAAAAAAATTCTTAAAATTTTTAAGGGAGAAGGTTCTTGGAAAATGTTTTGAGAGGTTGTTGTAAAGGACTGTTCTGGGACACAAATCTCAAAAACAGTTCTTGGAGAGTGTATTGGGAGACAATTCAAATAAACTGATCTGGAAAACTGCTCTGACAGATTGTTCTATGACACTGTTTTGGGAGTCATCTAGGTGACTGTTCTCGAAGACTGACTGCACTGGAAGACCGTTCCGAGTGAATGTTCTCGAAGAGTGTTCTGGGACACTGTTTTGAAAGATTAACCGTTCTAGGAGACTGTCCCAATGAACTGTTCTGGCAAAGTTCTGAGAGGAGGTACAGGGAGACTGAGTTGTGAGACTGTTCTGGGAGGCTGTTCTGACAGATTGCTTTAGGAGACTGCTCCATGGGACAGCTCGGAGAGGCTGCTTTGATGGTTTGTTTCGATAGACTCTTTTAATTCACTAATCTTGGAGACTCTTCTGAAGGATTTTTCTGAGAGACTCATGTTGGCTACTGTTCTGGGAGACTGTTTTAGAAGACTGTTCATTGAAAATGTTCTTGGCTCCATTAGAGCGTGCCCAAAATAGTCTCCAAAAACAGATATTTCAAGATTATTCTGCGAGATTTTCTAGAGAATGTTACAAGAAAATTTTTCGAGGAGTTAGTCCTGGGAAAAATTTCTTGGGAGATTGAGCCCAAAGATTGTTTTAGGAGACTATTCTGGAAGTCTCGAACACTGATTAACGAATCTCATTTGCCTGGTATCTCCATTGCTGAATGCTCACCCTTGCTCATTTTTTATGATTCAAGACGTCACACGACAGTTTGGAATGTATGCGTGGGTTATATGATCTGATCGCCTCAACGCTGGGATTTGCAAACATGCTTATTTGTATATGTGTGTACGTATATGGGTGTATGTGCGCAAATAAGTGTGCATATGTGCACATACACCTGTGTGAACTGGACTAGCAACTGGAATATAAACTATGAATACCAGCCTTTTTCTCACTCTCAACTTTTAACACTACCCAACACATCGCTCTAGTGTATATTATAACAACCGCGCCGAAGCCTCACATATTTCTGGAAATATTTCTGTACTTGAGAACCGTTGTAAGACAATGGTTTTCATGTTTCTGACTCAGATAGACTGTTTTGTGCCACTATTT
>JACJUY010006223.1:4427-14478 GCA_014220935.1 Platorchestia sp. MABIK | reverse complement strand
ACACACACACACACACACACACACACGTCCCGGTACAGCCAGCGTTTATGTCAGAAGTTGTATCTGACCTGATCGCTCTTGCTTGATTTCATGCGGCCGACACTGGTGAAGATGAAAAATATGGGAGTACGCTTCTATCACGTCGCGTAGCTTGCTACTGCAGTGGCCAGAATGTTAGCTTTGGCGGTTCCGAAGACGTTTTAAATGTCCAATTAAGTCGATTCTTAGGGAATCTCACGCATATGATTTTTACATTGGTTCTCTCTTTTATCACATGCGAAAACATTTTGTTACAGGTCGTCGATAAAATGTGGTTGAGTTTACTGGCCGATCTGCGTGAGGAAACTCGTGTAAATTGTCTTTTAATTAGAATTTGTGATATTTTGTTAAAAATTGTAGCCGACGATACACTATCTCATCAACATTTTTCAAGGTTCCTAACTAGTGTCTAATTTCCTGTTAATATTCAAATCAGCTGCGGAATTCACTGATGGGTATTCGAAAATAGTTGGTCGTCGGGCATCAGTTAAATGAGTTGTATTTAAATAACATTCAGTGTATGAAGTCGAATTTTAATCAACTGGTTCTAAAATAGGTCAAGCTTGGTGTTTGGCTTTTAGGACTGCAGAGCTTGAATGCAAGATGAGCGAGCGCAATGTGCAACGATATATCTAGAGAAGCTGGTATGCTCAGGACACTGACCAGCCTCAAGCTGAGAACGCGGCATTAACCTTTTACCGTCAAAGTGAATTTCAGAATCCACTTTCATAAACAGCTCTAATATATTTTATTCCCTGTGAAATTTGTGCCCTAATGTGTTCTTCGAAGTTCATTGTAGAGTGGCAGTTCCTTCTTCATCCTGATATCAGTGACTACTTGATGCCGGTGCCAGTTAAATGATAGTAGTTGTGATAACGGTAACATGAGTACAAAATTTTGACGTTAAAGGGTTAAAATAGCGGTACGTGGCAGTGCTACGCTTCCTATTTAGACCTTTATTTCAGGATCTGCAGTCTGATTGGTTTGCTAGAGAAGGCGGTTGTCTTCTCGTAGAAGTGCCTATGGAACAAAGCCCATGGGAGATGTACTTGGTGTGTCGTTTTCTCCCAATGATTTAAATTTTACGGGGCGTCGTGACTCCGTAGGTATGGCATGTCTAGAATCATGTAGACCCGATTCTTTGGTCTGTCATAGCTGTGTTGACAGTGCCTGCGAAATAGGAATTAAGTTTTTCTAAACCCTATTAAGTGAAAATAAAATTTAGCAACAGTGTAATTTTTCATAGATATAACTCAAAACGCACTGCGTTGTTGGTTTTTCAACGAAGCAATGACGGTTGCCGTTTGTCAGTCTTATTAGCATGAACGAAATACTCCAAAAGAAACTTAAAAAAGTAGAGGTGGCGTGCAAGCTTCATAATTAGCTCAGACCGAAATATCATTACTCGTTTCTGAGCCGCTAGTTTTGCTGTGCGACCGAACCACCGATGTTCAGTGTTAGGTTTATATTCAGGTCTTCAACTTGCTTGATGTTTCGTTTGAGGGTTAGTAACGAGCCAAATAGATGTGGCCTCATGGTTCCACTCCCGTTTTATCCTCACCGTTCTCAAGGCTCTCTTTTTAAATTAGCAAAACCAAATTTCGACATGGACGCGTTCAAGTACAACAAATGAGTCCTGCAAACCTGAGACTCGTGAGAAAACAATCAGTGAAGTTCGTTCTCAAAGGTGACGGTGAGAGAAGGAGCGATTTACCACGGTGCGGTAGGCCGGGCTTAAGAATATGCCCTCATTCCCCCGCCTCCCCCTTACTCCCATCCGGCCAGTTGAGGCTTCTCTTCACGCTGCTGCTTCTGATCTGCAGAGGGGCTCGAGTATTTCTTGACGGCTTCTACGTTTTAAAACTACGGCGTGCTTGAACTTAACACCTTAACTGCGATCGGTTAAACTGAAGTTCAGTATTCAACTCAAGTTTGAAGTAAAAGTTGTTAGTAGTTTTATAAACACTAAATGTTAACTGGGTCCATTAAATATCATGAATTGTTCAAGATTGTTGAAACTTTTTAACGACCCATTGAAGCGTCGTATCGCAAGCAACGTGGTGAAACTTCCATGATTGATATGCGATTGATTTGGCTTTTTATGGAATTGTTTTTTTTTCTTGCTATTTCATTCCGTATTCTTCTTTCTATGTGCCATTTTTGTTGCATATCTTCCTGTGGAATTGTGTTCTTTCTTGCTCCTTTCATTCGGTATACTTCTCCTTCTATGTGACTTATTTTTGTAACTTCTTATGTGTGTAATTTGTTGTCTAAGTACTTCTCTTTTTATGTATTTTTCTTGCTCCCGGGCGCGTACCTTGGTTTATAATTACATTTTGCAACTGTAGTTTTGCGTCGGGGGAAATTTATTACGTAAAGGTAAATAAAAATTACCTCTACAGCGTAGAATTTATGAAGTCATTGACCTTTACGTCCTATTTCATCTTAGGAAGAAGTTGTCGATAAAGCACACGAGCGTAAAAACTGCTACCATAGTGTGCGTTGCTCAATTTAATAGACCAGCTGAATATCTATTTATACTGAAGCGTAATTTTTTCGAGAAACTCGAAAGAATAATCATTGACCCTCAAATTGGGTTAGCGTCCACGCAGGCTAGGTAATAGGTTTAGATAAATCGAGTTTGTCTATCATATGCTGTGGAGATATGCTGTCGATTCCTCGTTCTCTGCAGTTACACGCTAAATGGTCCCTTGTCTTCGCTCTTTGGAGATTGCAGATCATGTGGCTAGGGAATTTTGAACTATTTAGGTCGTTTACTGAACCTACTGACACTTGCTGCGTCGTTTTCTGAGCTAGTCTCAGGTGTGCCTGCCGATGCTGTCACCAGTTCGGTTGTGCCGCGTAATGCTTGCATTCTGAAATTTAGCCGGCTGTTTCGAACTCCATTTGATGTGAGTTTATAGGTCGCGCTGGCCTTATCATCTAAATTAAGTTACAGATAAGGCGTAACCATTGTGGTTTTATATTGCATGTGAGTGTTCATGGTTCATTGTGTCAGATGGATGATGGTTAGCCGAAAGTGAAAATCAACTATCTCCGAGGAAAACGCTAAAATGAAGAGTATTGTTTGTATGGCCGGCTTTGCATTTTCCCTGAAAACTGTCGGTAAGCACGATACTAAGCCACGTGAGATCTACGTGCAATGCCAATGAGTTTTCATCATGCTTAAAGGTATATTATGGGGTTTTATTCGAGCTGTAATGTCACCTAGCACTATTAAACCCATACACGGGATGAAATCTCATTTCAAATTCTAGAACTGGAACTTTCTGATGTCATCCTATCATTGGCCCCTCACGCACCGTCCATTTCATTGGCGTGTGCCCAGTTGATTGTTATTTGAATGCTATGTCCTGTTTGTCGTTAAGCGAGTGGTTCTGTTGTATCCTGTTTGCTACTGAGCGAGTTGTGAGGTTGTGTCCTGTTTGTCATTAGGCAATTTTTTCTGTTGTGTCCTGTTTATTGCTGAAGTTTAAACGCGTCTTGCTCTGTTCAGCATAATGTGTATTCCAGTTGTCTCTTTTATCTTTGCTGTAAAAATTCAAACAGAAAGGTCCCTGAGTTCACTTTGCTTGATGGCGAGCTCTCAGCTAAGAAAGTTAGAATGTTATACATTCCAGTTTCATATTTGAGAATGTTTCCATTTTTCGAGTTATGAAACGGTATGTGCCCTGCAGTGCCTGCAACAGAGCGCTTGTGCAGCTTCTAGAGCGTTGACGTGTAAATGCTGTTGTTTCTACTCATTATTGGTGTGGTAATTTTTGCTGTTTCTACTCATCGTTGACGTGTATGTCATTGTTCGTATCCTTCGTCTACTTGTTCCCGTGCGATGCTTTTTTTTTATTTATATAGACTTTTTTCAACTCAAAACCGGCACTAAATTTTTCTATTCTATTGGCTTCATTCGCCTGAAAAACGTGCGTCAATTCCCTGTTTCCATAGGCTTTTCTCTATTGAAGAAGTGTTTGCTATTCCTCGTTTTCTCTCGTAGTCTGTAGCTTCGCATTCTCGTGATCTTACTCTCGTGACTGAACCTTCGCGACCGTACCCTCATCACTGTACCCTGGTGACTAATCCCTCGTGATTGTACCCTCATGACCGTACCCTCGCGACTGTACCCTTGCACCCGTTCCTTCGTGACCGAACCCTCGCGTGTTTGAGGGGGAGTGCCCTTTCGCTGACCCGAGGCACCGCGGCGCTGGGGCCCCGACTGCGTGATCTGTCACCCGTCCTGGCGTGGCCGATGTCGTAATTGTTTATGCTCCTGTCTCCCCTGTGGTGCTGCGTGTGTATCACGGTAGAGGAAACAAGGCAGAGTCATTTCTTTGGAAGAAAATACACCTCCTCTTGTACGGTTAGCCAATAGAACGGTTTTATTTCAAACAAACTTTATGACGTCACCATTGCTACATGCTAGACCAATGGTGGTGCCAGATTTGGGGCTAGTAGTGTTGGCAGATGCTATACCAGCGCTGCTATTAGTTCGTTGCTTTGACGTAAATATTGCCACACGGTCGACGAAAAAAAAACATTGGTTTGGCCTACCTTGTTTCTTCTACCGTGGCGTGTGTCCAGTCATTGCTCGACCTCAACTACGACTTGCTGCTCTACAGCTGTAGTTTAAACGCGTCTTGCTCTGTTTAGCTTAAACGTGTCGTCTCTTCAATCGTGGAAGTTGTCTCTTTAATCATGCAATAAAAACTCATATAGGAACTTACAAAAAGTATTTCGTCATTAACGAACTCCTTTTATAGGGTTACTGCTTTCTTTTTTTCAGTGCCTGTTGCTTTCGCGTGTAATTTTTATCATTTGTTTGTTGATTGATTTTTGAGGTTTCTCTACGCAAGAAATCCGGTGGTGGTAACACTCAAGAGCACATTTTCCACGTTTCTTTAATTCCATTCTATAAAGTGCTTTCTCTTTCCTACCTTAGGAACACATTTCAAGGAACTAGGGAAGCTTAAAAGAACTTGTAATCTAACAACTACACAGCACTATCACTACACAGTATTTAGCAAGCTGTGTGCCACTTAACCTCCCCCTTCAAATTAATAAACCGCGTATCCACAATACAAATTCCTCTTCAAATTAAAACACTCCGCGTATCCACAGCACAACCCCCCTTTCAAATTAATAAACTCGCGTATCCACAACACAACCCCCCTTTCAAATTAATACAACTCTTGTATCCACAACACAACGTCCTTTCAAATTAATACAACCCTTGTATCCACAACACAACCCCCCTTTCAAATTAAAACAACCCTCGTATTCACAATATACCTTCCACTTCAAATTAATAAACCCCGCGGATCCACAATACAACCTTCCCTTCAAATTAATAAACCCCGCGTATCCACAATACACCTTCCACTTCAAATTAATAAACCCCGCGTATCCACAATACAACCTTCCCTTCAAATTAATAAACCCCGCGTACCCACAATACAACCTTCCCTTCAAATAAATAAACCCCCGTATCCACTCCCCATTTAGAGACTCCTACACGCCGGCGGATGGAGGTGCGTGTAGCTCTCTAATGGACTTTCTCTCCCTTATCTCGGCCCAGCGCTGATTGGCGGCGTTTATTCGTAGTGTTACCAGCCCATTATGTTGTGACGTGCTCATCTGTCGGGGCTGTGATGTGTCATGCTGTCCGTGTCGCTGACACGACGTGCGCCGTTCGCGTGTGTCTACATGATGATTCAGACATGGTGTGCGTCGTGTACTTCATGTGCTTGTATCTGATGTTGATGGTGTGCGTCGTGTACTTCATGTGCTTGTATCTGATGTTGATGGTGTGCGTCGTGTACTTCATGTGCTTGTATCTGATGTATGTAGATGGTGTGCTTGTGTCCCTTGAGTGCTGGGTGCTCATTGTGCTTCATGTAACTGCTGCAGTGCATCATTATCCATTGTATTATTATTATTATTATACATTATATTACAGTGCAAATGTGAGTGAAGTTATTTGAGATGTGTTGATGTGCAAAGCTTGCGAGCGCGCTTCTGACTTTCGAATTAGTAGCAGTTTGTCTGTCAGATTAATTTTTTGACTGATCAAACACGCTTTCATTAATGGCATTATTGCGTGTTAAATTTTATCGCTCAGAACGCTGCCGAAATGTATTAGCGTCGAAACATTTGCTCTCAAAAACACTCCGTAAATGTATTTGCCGGGAAACATTTGCTCTCAAAAACACTGCGTAAATATATTTGCCGGGAAACATTTGCTCTCAAAAACACTCCCAAAATGTGTTTGCCGGGAAACATTTGCTCTCAAAAACACTCCGTAAATGTATTTGCCGGGAAACATTTGCTCTCAAAAACACTCCGTAAATGTATTTGCCGGGAAAAATTTGCTCTCAAAAGCACTCCGTAAATGTATTTGCCGGGAAACATTTGCTCTCAAAAACACTCCGTAAATGTATTTGCCGGGAAACATTTGCTCTCAAAAACACTCCGTAAATGTATTTGCCGGGAAACATTTGCTCTCAAAAACGCTCCGTAAATGTATTTGCCGGGAAACATTTGCTCTCAAAAACACTCCGTAAATGTATTTTCCTGGAAACATTAGCTGCATGGAAAAGTCCATATTCCATGGAGTAGTGGTCTCGTTGCTATTCCATTGACCCCTTAATGGCTGCAATTCCATCCGCACCCCACAGCGGGCACGGGTGCTCGCCCATCACCTTTGCTATCGTGGTTGATCCACCTGAAAATTTGAATCATTACATTGTGTAAAAGTATTGTGAAAGAATACCATGACATTTTTTCGTTAGTATTCCTTATTGAAGTAAGAATCTATGGATCCGTTGTGTGCATCAGGAAATGTGTAGAATTCGAATTTATAAACATCAAATTTGCCCTGAAAATTTGAGTTATTAGATGTCCTTGTGAATTTGTTTCGCTTGTTTTCTTTATCGACGGGGAAATGAGTAGAATTCATATTGAAAGTAATAAACTCGTATTAGGTGGATCAGCTGATGCGTATCAGTACAAGACTACAGGTGTGCGTTTGGGTTCTTAGAAATGCACGTTTCTTTGCGTAGAGGCATATACTTGGAAACGGATTCACTTCCGCCTCTGCAGCTGTAAGGGCTTGAGTTGAGTGTTGAAGGTTATGTAGGCTTCACTACTGTTGAAATAGAACAAGGTTTCTGGTTTGTTTCGGACCATCATTTTTTGATTCACTGATGTCCTGTTTTCACTATCTACAACTTCATTCTTAAACTTTTTTTGTTTCATAAACTTCCTAACTTACTGTTTCCATGCTTAGGGGCGATAGTATTGGAACATACCTTGTGCATAGATTCCCTGTTTCTTTAACTCTATACTAAATGGTGTTCTCCCCCTTACTCTTTTAGGAACACTTTTGTTGTCATTGCGGAAGCTTAAACTAGTGTATAATCAAATCTATAATAGATTTCGGGCCTTGGTATTCCCTCCTAATATTTATCTGTGACATTTTCATCGCTTGTTTCTTCAGTTTTGGAACACTTATTTTTTGTTGTGATTCATTTGAGTAGTATTGGGATATCCATTTCATCAGTTCAGAGACTTCGAATGTGGGAGCTGTTCATCACGACCACTCAGCCTGATTGCGAGCTCTTACCACCACGTTTATGTGTTTTATCCTCCGTTCCTCCCATCTTTGCGCTACATTTTTCTCTCGTGCAGACCCTCTCTGCCCTGACGCGGTGCCCTCCCTCTCGCCTGTGCCTTCCTTTGCCCGCCTGTGCCCTTTTCTCTCGCCTGTGCTCTACCTAACGTCGTTCTCTCCTGCCCTCCCTCTCGCCTGTACCCTTCTTGCCCGCCTGTACCCTCCCTTCCTACCCGCCTGTACCCTCCCTCCCTCTCGCCTGTGACTTCCTTCTCGCCTGTACCCTCCCTGCCTCTCTCCTGAGGCCTGCCCTGGCCGCCTAAAGGGGCCCGGCCGATGCGCCGGTGCCAGCACGGCACGCTGCACGCCGGCCCCGTAAGCCGGTGCCACTGAGCTTTAATTATTGTGCCCCTCTCTTGAACGGCGCTCCAAACCCTAGATTGATGGCCATGCTCGTACGCCTTTGGCATATTTACCTCGTGAGCCGCTGCCCTCCGTCTCCTGTGGCGCGTGTCCGTCAGTGTAACGCGATGTGATACCGCTTCAGGCGGTTGGGTTTCTTTTTATGCGGGCTGTCTTAAAGGGGTACTTCTACTCGGGTTTCTTAAAGGGATATCTCTATCTACTCGGGTTACTTAAAGAGATATCTCTATCTACTCTGGTTACTTAAAGGTACACCTCTACCTTGTCGTATAGAAGTATCTCTTTAGGTTACCCAAACTTGGGTAACCTAAAGAGATACTTCTATACGAATAATCTAAAATGAGACCTCTACTCGGGTAACTCAAAGGAATACCTCTATGCGAATAACCTAAAGGAATACCATATTACGCAGGTGAACATGTTTTAAGATGAGACACATGCCTCAGATGAGGATAAAGGCTGTCGAGCTTTGCTGAATCTCGGGGACAGAAGACGCCTCAGAGACCGTGAATTTGCTGGCATTCAGCATGCAGAGCGACGCGCCACGTCAGATCTGAGTGTCAGTGATACGCGCCGCTGTGTGTAGCCGAGTTGCGGTACGTGGAGTTTTTCATTTACCCTTTAAATGTCCGCGTTTTGTACTCACAATACCGTTATCACAACCACCATCATTAAACTGGCACCGGCATCATGCAGTCACCGACTTCACGAGGAAGTGACTGCCACTCGACAATGAACTTCGAAGAACACTTCAGGGCGTAAATTTCACAAGGAATAAAATATATTAGAGCTGTTTATGAAAGTGTATTTTGGAATCCGCTTTAACGGTAAAGGGTTAACATGGACCGATCATTTCTCTTGCTTAGGTAAACTTACGCCATTGGTTTAAATAAAGTGCTGTGAAGCTTATGAAACCCTGGTATATCATACATATGGCTTGTATTACGTAAATTTTTGGAGCTTGTCATATGAAGTTTTAGTTGCATTTTATAGCACGCTACGGGTGATTTAAAAAAAGTTATATAAATATATAATAATACCCGTATATATAAATACATATGAGCGAAAATTTTTAATTTTCACCCTCAGTTTCTATTTAAAAGATAGAAAGCAGTCTCGAATTGAGACGAGAAGAAGCCCGAGTGACTGGACCAGTTCAGGTGTCCTGCGCTGCGGTGCGCGGATGCATCATCAATTGTGTCGCGCCAGCTCCTGTGTTGCTCCTATGGAATCTTCCGAGGAGATTTCGATTCCACTCGTGTGTGAATTACTGACGAGTTACTCTTCCGATATCTCGCAGCAGAATTTATTTTTTCCCACATTCTTGCTGTGCAACCGAACTGTGAAGTACAAATTCTACTCGTGTGTGTCTAAGAATTACTGATGAGTTGATGAAGGTGTTTTGAAAAATAGCTATTTCTTTTGTATATTTTTTAGAGTGGCGTATTGAAGTTAAAGGTGCAGCCAAAACGGAATTTTGAACCGGGAAACATCAAAACGTCTATTGAACTTAGATTGTTCTTTACTTCTTGTTTATTGTTCTTTGTTTTCTTACGCTTCTCATAACCAGCTCTCGATTTCTGGGGATTTTGTGGGAATTTTTATTGTTTAGTTCCTTAAATTCATAACAACATTCTGAATCGCTTGTCAATATGGAACATGCCTTGAAAACTATCAGAGCTATTGTATACTTATGGACTCAAATGATCCATTTAACGATAATTCGTTTTACTAAATATAAATTTATAGGCACTTTGTGTCGCTGTCCAAGCTATAAAAAAAAGCTTAGTGAAAAATGTTTACTATATTTAATAGAAATTTTTGATAGTAACGGAGCACTAGCTGCACAAGTGTTGCTGGGTCGCGTAAGTGTTGCTGGGTCGCGTAAGTGTTGCTGCGTAGCATCAGTGTTGCTGCGTCGCATCAGTGTTGCTGCGTCGCATCAGTGTTGCTGCGTCGCATAAG
>JACJUY010006222.1:8464-48263 GCA_014220935.1 Platorchestia sp. MABIK | reverse complement strand
CGCCCGTCGCCGTCTGTTGGGCGTCCAGCGCCACCAGCAGACCAAAGTCGTTCAGACGGCTGCAAAGTACGAAAACATGTAACGCAGCCGAACTTGTTTTGAAGATCTTATGTTCAAAGATGTTATTTCTTGATGATATAATTTCTTGAAGATTTTATTTCTTGAAGATTTTATGTCTGTTCTAACCAGCTTTAAGTCAAACTAAGCTGGTCTAAGTGTTCTTTTGGTGCTAGAATAGAAAGAGGATGGCGACAGGAACGAGCCAAGCTGCCCATTTTCGGGTTGTTGTAATGTGCGCAACCGAGTATGAGAAGTATTACCGAGTATAAGAAGTATAACCGAGTATAAGAAATATTGCCGAGTATAAGAAGTTTTACAGAGCATAAGACGTAATACAGTTTTTTTGCGAGAAGCTAACGAGAATGAATTAAAAATTTAAAATTGTTAGAGGTGAAACTCATTTTTCAGGATTATAAACGAATCTAGTCGACAACATTGCTGTACGCTCAATATGCACGGTTTCTGGTTAGCACATTTTGAGTTCACAAATTTGTTTAATTTTGGCACAGAGGCATAAGCTCTATTTGACATTGTATAGCCAATGGAGATATCAAAATAAAAATGCTAAATTCAGTAAACCATCTGGTTAATTGGTTTATTTTAGAATTACAAGAAATTGACAGTTAAAAACTTTGGTATCATAATCAATAATCTATTGATCAAGTGTTCGATTTTTTAAAGAAATTACTCAGTCACAAGTTTTAAAAAAATTTTGTTTAATATTTAGGAAATTTTCTTTTAACAACTAGCATCGAAGCTTATTCAAATCATTTTTACTATGATAGAATCCTAGAAGAGTGCTTAAATGCACTTCTGTATTATAGTCTTAAAGTGTACTATAACCTTAAAGTGTATTATAACCATAAAGTGTACTATAAGCATACCAAATTAACTCACCCCATGCGAGGACAAGCAGCTTCTCATAGTTCTTTCGTCGAAAAATTTCGCTTGTTGCCTAATGGAATTATGTATTTTTTGAGTTGTAAATTGTGACCACCAGTGGAAAATAAAACTACCATGGTAACTCCCAAATGAAGTTAATGGTTATGGTAACCCCCAAATGGTCATAGATCGCATTTCATAAAAAAATACATCACATATTCGTGCGGTTTTCCAGGTAATGTTGGATAGTCTGCTACTCTATACTTTTCATTCCGGAAACTAAAGTGGCTTTAGTACTGAAGGTAATGCAGCTCGATCAATGGTATTCTTCATTCACATTTGAAGTAACTTCAGGCAAACACTTGAGTTGAATTGAGACTTGATCGTCTCTATTCAACTCAGGATTTTTCTGTTGGTTAGCGTGCGACTAATAATCTTCGAGAAACAGTGAGTAAACTGTTGCCTGTTTTTGCTTACCGTTCAATTTCCGGCAAAGAAGTAACAATTGTACTCATTCCTCGTTGAAATACCTTGCGGCCGTGGTGTTGGAAGGCTCCTGGAAGGGCAGGATGGAGCCTCCTCGGAAGTACAGGGGGATTTTCTCGAGAGGAGCGTCCACTTCAACTGTGGCTGGCCCGACCACCTCGGCGACCTCAGTATCCAGGGCGTACCAGATCGCCTGCGTGGGGGTAGTCATGATACGCTTTTGATGACTCCAACGGTGGGGAGAAAGAACTTTTGCACACAACGGTGTGAAATGTTCATTTCGTGATTATTAAAAATACACAAAAACAATGATCCAATAATCGCTTCTATTGCTTTTCTTTGAAATATGCTATCCAAAAGTACTGACTCCAGCTTAAATTTCAAATGATATTCAACTGTGCCATTTAACAGATGTTTGAATTACTTCAGGGGAAAAAAATTCCTGACCCCGTGGAAATTCCGCATTTGTTTTCATTCACGGCTTTGGGAATGACACATGCTAATGATTTTAAGCAAAATTATTGGAAAATATTTTCAGAAAGTTGTTTCACTACAGAGAGCCCTTAATTTTATTCAACCGTTAAATTTTTATTTCACGTATTGGTACTTTACGCCTTCTAACACAGTTCGGAACACCTGATGGAAGTATAGCACTGATACTACCAAATATCTGCTGGCATGAAAATCAAAACTTTCAAAACTAACTACATTTTAAAAAAATGCAGGGTGCGGCAGCTAACTTTGCTTATTTGTATTTTGCACCAACAGGTGAGGAGTGGTTGTAGTAGGATGGAGTTGGTCTCATTCGACTGAAGAGGTCCTAAAGTTTTGTTCGCCCCCCCCCGTCAGTAACCGCCATGCAGTAGACCGGTGAGCGGCGTGCGTTTGCCGTCGCAGTGTTCTTTTCGAATGGCCGCTCCGTTATCGCCACTCAACGTACCGACCTGCCGACCCTCACCTCAGGGAAGTAAACACTCCTGCCGACCCTAACCTCAGGGAAGTAGACACTCCTGCCGACCCTCACCTCAGGGAAGTAGACACTCCTACCGACCCTCACCTCAGGGAAGTAGACACTCCNACACGTTGAACAGCGCGCGGGCAACGGAGTTGCCGTTCATGTGAGCCTGGAGACCGTAGAGTGTTATACATTCAGTACCTAACAGTACGCTCTCCAAGAAATTTTGGAGGCATTAGTGAAAAAACCTTACACAAACTGCGACAGAGGATAAACTAAATATTCCAGGTAAAAGGTATAAACCAAGTTACTGGATTTATATCTTATTCACAACACTACCAGTAGAACCTAATCGCACAGGAAGTCGGTAGCGCGGTGTGCCGGCTTCCCACATTAAATCAAACTCCTGTCACACCTAATGCTCTTTTTTCCATTGGCGTCCAGGGTTACCACTGAGAAGCGTTAATTTAGGGACGAGAATAGACGCTAACAACAACCCAATAAATAACAAAACGCAAAGGCTCGTTAGATATGCTTAAAAATTTCTACCGTGCGACCTCATGGAACCTACGTGTTTAAAAACTTGAGATTCACTGACGTTGGTCAAATTTTATCATGGTTATTAATGCATCTTTACAGCAATCGCATTTTGCCATATTTCCACACACCTAGCAGGAAGTACTACCATTGTCATCACTGTTCCCACTCAGTACATTGGGCAAATCAAGCAACTCCTCTAGTGCTGCAGGAAACAAAGAAAACTACAAAAGGAAAAAAGGAATACCCTTCCAACTCAATCAGGTTCTTTTTTCCTTCTTTCCCCCAGTTAATATCTGAAAAACCATTGCAATTGTAAACAAATATAGCGATGTTATGAAATGACCACTGAAGGTATATGAAGTTATTATCAGGCGCATGTACTGACCCAGTATATGAGAGCTTTGAAGTAGGGCAAGAACTCGTATTAACGTAAGACTCAAGGAAAAACTACCACTAACCCTGTGGAAGAACGCGTAGAGGTAGGGCAAGAACTCATGTTAACATAAGACTTAAGGAATAACTACCACTAACCCTGTGGAAGAGCGCGTAGAGGTAGGGCAAGAACTTGTAGCGCGTCAGGAGCACATTGCGGGAGACCTCAGCGACAGAAGGCCAGGACGCAGGATCTTGATCTTCTTCTCCCATGCCGTTGTGGTTGCGGCTGAGCATCGGGCAGTGAATGATATAAATTAGATTTTCCAAAGAATGCACTGACTGGTTATAATAATAATAATAAACGAAAATGATTTTTGGACTGTGTGTCCCTAGTTACAAATGGTGTGCAAAACGGCATGAGTGTTCTGTTTGGTGCACAATGAGAATTTCGTTGGCATCAATGATGACTTAGGTATTTAAAATTCAATCTACCATAGATAGTTGTGTATTTTGGACGTTGAGATCTTTTAATAATTGTTGCTTTGAAAAGAATAGTCCGGTCGAGAAATCTGTGTATCCGGTGCTAAAATGCTACTTATCATCCCAACATGGAACATTCCCTTTCATTCTACTCAACATTTCAAGGTTTCCACAAACCTGAAAGGATAGAAAGCTCCAACTTCCATCCATCTGGTGCAGAGCTCTTCGGTCGGGTGTCCGTAGAAGCCGCAGATGTCAGGTCCGATCATCGGGATTCCGAACATGTTGAATTCAAGCACACCTGTTGGTGCAAAAATCAATTTCAGCCAATTTGGTTCAAAAAAGTGTAAAATCAATTTTAGGGGTAGAATCAAAGTGTAGAATCACGTGTAGAAAGGGAAAATCAATTTTGTTCTAGAAAATTTATACGAAAGAGAACAGTTAGCAAAGCATAATAACAAAATTAGCTGCGCGACCGCTAATGAATCTCGGGCGGCTCTGTATCCCTCACCGATGATAGAAGCTCTCATGTCTTCCCTCACCTATGATGGAAGCTCTCATGTCTTCCCTCACCTATGATGGAAGCTCTCATGTTTTCCCTCACCTATGATGGAAGCTTTCATGTCTTCCCTCACCTGTGATGGAAGCTCTCATGTCTTCCCTCACCTATGATGGAAGCTTTCATGTCTTCCCTCACCTATGATGGAAGCTTTCATGTCTTCCCAGGTGGCGAAGTTGTCCCCCAGCCAGTGGAATGAGTAGCGGCCGGTGCCGACGTAGCTGGACCGAGTGAGAACGTACGGGCGCTTGCCCGGGAACACGCCTTGCAAAGCTCTGTAAACCAGGACTCTATTTAATTTTTTCCGAATAAAGAACTAGTTAACTTTTCGAGTAAAGGTGTGAGTAAACTTTTCCAGTATAGGTATGAGTTGACTTTTCGAGTAAAGGTATGAGTAAGCTTTTCGAGTAAAGTCAAGTAAACTTTTCGAGTAAAGGTTGAGTAAACTTTTCGAGTATAAGTCGATCTATTTCAGACCGCTTACAAGTGGGGAAATCAAGTTGCTTGAAGAACTTAATTTTAATTACAAGAAATTCAATCATTTGCAAAATCTCCTTGCATATGCGGACTCACAGTTTCTTTCCGTTCTGTGCTGGTTGTTTTTACGTCAGGCACTTAACATGACAAACGGGATTTGAAGAAATGGATTTGATCAAGTACAACAAACTGAATCTTGGTAAATTTCTAGTCAATTAGCTCATTTCATTGGCAGATGAAAATATTTACTGACATAGAATTAATGCAATTATACTTGAAAAAGCGTTTTTCAATAGCCACGAGAGTTTGTGGCTGTATTTTCACTACGCTTAGTTTCTTGAGGAATTTTTCTATTTTGTTTTTTTGCTAGACTGACTTTCGGCTCGTACTTGCGTCTTCTTGAACTCCGGTAAGTACGACAGAAATTTTTTAAATTTCTCCTTAATCCATAATAGCAAGGACCTGATTGAGTCAGGCCATGGCAACAGCTCAAGTGTTTGGAGAAATCCTTTCGATTGATCACACTTTTTACAAAAGTGTGAATGTGTCTCTACGAAGAACAGGAGCACTTCAAAATGATATCTTTTTATGACCTACGAAACAACGCGCAACCAATTTCTGCAGAGCTCGGCACAGAGACCGATGGGATTGCACGGCCTCAATGTCCCCATCATCAAACTGGATCACATCACTCTGCGTTCAGGATCAGGGCATTGCTCTCTCATAAGCTTCTATCATCAAGAAAAATTACTTAATACTTGACAACGATGTGACAGAATTTTCATTCGAAATAAATTTCAAAAAATTAGAAAATTTAATTGTTCAATGAAAAATCTTTGGCATCCTTTTTAAACACGAGATCATTTTTTTCAAAAATTTTATGCTTTTGAGACCGCAATGTCGTGATGCTGAACGTAGTTTGATCTCCTAAATGCTCGTTTTATCTTCACAATAACTCGGAAACGAGAGCATTTGTGCGGTTTCTTCAAAGCTTTTATAGACTTTGCCACTCTGATCTCACATTCAGGGGACATGAACCGTGACTGAATCATTTGACCTTTGATGACAAAAATTCTTTCAAAACTGCTACGTACCTCGACGATTTTAAATACGATTTCATTAGTTCAAAAATTGACTCCCCCCCGAGTTTAGAGCATCAAATTGATGTTGAATTTTTCCACTTACTCGGAAGTCGCAATTGCCTCCGAGTACCCGTAGAGACTGTGCACGTCGTACTGTATGTACGTCTGCAGGCCGTCAGCGCTGGCTCCTGACATACACAAGGTCTTGTCAGCCAGCTTGTTGATGAAGTTCACCGGCACCGATGCGGCGAGAGACGGGTAGGGGGGGTCGTCGTAGCTGAATATGATACAGTTCTTCAAACAGTGTCCATAATAAAAGAGATATGAATCCGTAACGAAACAGGTTGGAATCCATAGCAAAACAGATGCGAATCCGTAACAAAACAGGTACGAATCCGTGACAAAACATTTGTGAATATTAAGTGTACTATACTGTGCATTTCAAAAATTAACTTGAATGCTTCTCTGTGTCTCTGCTTTTAGTGCTCCGTCACATTAGAGATAGGGACAGAGATTTGTTACAGTGAACAACAAATTTAAAATACTACGAATTCTTTAACTAATTATTATATTCCCTAGGTAGGTTAAAAAGACAATATGTTCAGCGATTAATGCGAAGTGAGTTTGTGCCCTGAATTATCCAAGTAGGCGACGTGTCCTTCAAGTCGTGATTTTTTAAATCTTCCTTTCAAGTTTGGGTGTATGTTTGAACAATAAACTCCAAGCAGCATACATTCAAAACACTGAGACTAATACCAAGTGTATGGTATCTTCAATAATTGTTAACTATAGTAGGCAGTTTAAAAGAAGGCAAGTAGCTTGGATGACTCATAAGGTTCTCATCCCATTTGCTGATACGAATGTGAAAATAGAATAAGTGTATTGTATAAAAGAAAATAGTAGTTTGAATGATTCATAAAGTTCTCATCCCATTTGCTGACACGAATGGGAAGAACATAACACATGTATTGTGTTATCTAAAGAGTTACCTTCATTAGCAACAACCCACCGGTTCACTGGACACATGAGTCTGTTCTCGACGCCGAGGCTCGTGTCGAAGTTGGCGATTTCGTTCATGTCGATCCACAAGCCGTCGAAGTGTATGGACTGCCAAAGAAATTTATACTTGAATAGCGTAAAGGGAATATAGCATGGGGTTCATTCAGAGGGAACATGCAAAAAGTCAACAGAACAACTAATCCGAAAGGCCGCTGCCACGCGAATTCAAATGGTGGCATTTCTTCACAATGGTTTACGTCCGCGTGCTATTCCGCTTGTCTGGTGGTACGAAATTATCAGATTTTGGCCATGAGCCTCGGTGCGCTTTGGGAACGGGCTCGCAGTAATTTGGTGACAAAGATGGCTTGGGATTATGTCGTGTGTATTCATTCAGCTTTTTTTAAGAATTTTCTCTACCTGACGGCAAAAAACGCGGAATTTGTGTTTTCAGTTTAGCATTTACTGGTGAACGTTTTTTTCCCGTTCTTTTCTCATGTCGTTGGATATGAGCGTAGTCAGTTTTCTCGTCGAGACAAATTATTGAAATGGCAGTCTCACTGTGTGATTAATTTGTTTTTCCGATTAAATTGCATTGAAAATATTTACTTAACAATTTATGAAATTCGAGAAATGTATATTAATGAAAATACACAGTCTATGGGGATTTTGATGACACTGAGAACTTACGCTGTTACATTGATTGCGCGAGATATTAAAATCTGTATGAATTTACAAAAATTTTGGAATTTTTTTATGAGCCTTATTACGTAACCTTTTCCCATCGCCCTTTGATTTTTGTGTGAAAATATTTTAAAGTGTTTTCCCTCAATTTAGAGTTCAAACAGCCCACGCTAACGAGCTAAACATATCCTCTTTTCTAATCTAAATACTATATATCAGGCCCGCAGATTTTTTAAAATCTTCAAAGATTATTTCGGGCTGCAAAAAGGGTCTTGTCGTGATGAAATCTGTAAGAGGGATTTCCATTTACTCCATTTTTTAAACTAGTAAATGTCAATTCCTTAAATAAAAAAAATGGTCACGAATCGTGACGAAATCGGAAAGCGTGCGACAGCTCACTACCTCTGACAGACTATATCATGAATTTGGTAATCTCCCGCAACGGCTTGGTTTTTGAGTGATAGCAGCCCATGAAGTCTTCATTTTTCTTTGCCAACATAACTGAGGCAATTAAAATGAAATGCGCCTTGAAGAAACATCTGACTCTTCTATTACGAATGAGAAAAAGAAACTCACATCTCAAGATTCTAATCTCATCGCAAAGAACTCGAGCCAATTAGTCAGAACAAATACAAAATTGTCCCACATTGTGTCGGTTATGTAGTGCGAAAGAGTATCGTCAATTACACAGTAAGAAACTTTACTTAATTTTGGGGTTAGAAAGAGTAAAATCAATCACACAGTACGTAAGAGTGTAGTCAATTATACACTACGAATTGTACAGTATACTGTACGCAACTCTAAGTAGCGTGCAAAAAGAGGTCACTCAACTTCAGCTGGTGCACCATACCTGGTAGAAGCGGCCGATTTCTTCGCCCCACCAGCGCTTGGTGTCTTCCATGAGGAAGTCGGGGAAAGCCACCCGTTCGTAGGGCCAAACGTTGCCCAACATGAAGTCGTCAGCTTCTATGGGCTGGTCTTCTGGTATCAGGTCTGGAGTCAACCACTGCGCAAACAATAACAGGAGTTTAACCTGATATCGGACTGCTCGGATGTCGTGCAAGGATTGGGAAATTCAAAAGAAGAACATTCTCTATTTCAACTTATAAAGCGGGCTTTTTTTTTTGCTGCTGTGTTGGACGACCGTCTTCGAAGTCGAGCTTTTTGGCATGATTTTACTCTTTTATCTAAGCACCAAGAGGATTGGGAACTTCAGAAGGAATCCTCAACGGGACAACTGAGTCTGTTGTACCCAGGATTTTGGATTTATGAGAGCAATGTTGTCCAATGTGTTCAAGTAAAAATGTCGGTAGCAGAGTTTTGTATGAAAGTTAGTTGAAATAGTTGAATAATCTTAACTCCTACATATCAAGCTACCACAGTGGAACGAAGGCAGAGGCTGTAGAAAAATGCATTCTGTATAATTAATTTATTGATATCACAGCACAGCACCTGCGGTTAAATCTGTAATATGTGTTTTATAAACTTTAAAACATTATACGGCAGGTTTTATTCCGCAGAAAAAAGCTGTTTACAGATTGCAATGAGCATTTATAAAGCGTAAAGGCACAAAATTGCTTAACATCGAATTCAAATTAATTGAACAAAGCATTCAGTAAAAAAATAAAAACTTAAATGGTTTGAGACAGTTTCCAGTCGAGGAAAATGCACTGCTATTCAATATTTTCAATCAGTTAGCTCACCTTGAGGAATACTTTCTGCTGACGCCCAGTTTCGTAGGTCGAGTAAGTCGAAGTGTTCACGGCGATCCCAGGGTCCTGCGCAGCACAAAGTAAATTATAACACAAACTATGAGAGTGTTTTTACATTGAATTTTTCCTGTTTAAAATTATAGTATTGGTCTGTGATCGCAGAACAAAATGCGATTTTACTTAACGTTACTGATTAATTTCATGTAATGATGGTTTGTGGACACACATGAGATTGAAAATGTTACACCAGCACAGTTTGTTGTTGGTGCAGCTTGATATCTGTTTCATTTCTGGGTGCGTAAGTCTGAGAGCTGCACAAATGCCAATTGCGTCAAAATTTATAATAAAACAAGTTTATAAAATTGGAACACTTGCGCTAGAAAACTCAGTTTCAGAAAAACTTGCGAACATACACTAAATATTTAAAACTTAATTTAATGATGCCAAGGTCGGCTAGCTCTGACTTTGTCCTAAGAGAGAAGAAACTTGAATTTCAAAGTACAGTGTTTCCTCGCTACTTCGCGGTTCGACTATCGCGGATTCACGACTTCACGGATTTCTAAAATACGTAAATGAAAAGTATTTTGAGGAGTTTTCGCGTAAGATACAGTCATCAGCTGAGCAGTAAAAGTCATCATCAGTTTCATCATCATTTCTTAAGTGTTATACTTAACAGTTGTCCCTGTTATTAATAAAGTACTATACCGTAGAGGATGGGTTGTTAACAGTACAGGAAGGGTTTTAAATATCCAAATTCTAATTAACTCACCGTAATTATAATTACACCTGTTTCGATATTTGATGCTACAGTAATGAACTTACCACAATGAGGACCAAATGGAGATCATCGTCATGCAGCTCGTCAACAAGCTGGGGCAGGTCGCTGTAGTTGGTCTTGTCGTAAGTCCAGACGTGGTACACCTCCATATAGTCGCCGTCAATAAACTGCACGTCCTGAATTGCAATTCCTTGGTTAGAAATCATGTTACACCTCCATGTAGTCGCTGTCAATAAACTGCACGTCCTGCATTGCGATCCCTTGGTTAGAAATCAGAACTCTAATACCCTGCATAAGAGTCCTCAGAGTTCCATAATACAGCCTGTGGCCTCAGTTAGAAAAATTAGTGTTTAGTTCTTCTCGTTCCATATTCTGTTTTCTTGATGTATTCTATCCAACGAAAAATGATTTTATGATTTATAATTTAGTTAATTTTGAGTAAGCATTTCATGATACAACCGATTCTCGAGATATACAACATTATCCTAAGTGAACTTCTGCTCATTTGGCTAGAATTATACTCATTTTTCAACTAATACGATGATTGATTCAAGTTGTGGGTAACTTTAAATAACTAGGATTATTCGTCATTTATATTAGTCGAGGTTCGCACAAGATGATGCCAAAGTAGACTGAGCCATTCGATTCTTGGTATTCAATTAAAGTTCATACAAGCTTGACACAGCGATAAATCGCACCTATGTGAAGAGTATGAGCAGTTAAAAATATAACCTCAATTGTGCACATTAGCAGAGTTCTGAAAATACTTGCGAGTACATTTTATACTTAGAGCTCGATTTCATGACGGCGAGCTCGGCTGTTTCTGACTTCCTCTAAGAGAAAAAAACTTGAATCTCAGAGTATTCTCAAGAGTGAGGGTTGACCAGAGTTCCTTAAGATACAAATAAATGCATCATTCATTTTCTCGTGCTGGCTTTGCTCATTTTGCACATCAGAGAAGAATGAAATTTTCCAAAAGGAACGACGGTGCGAGACAACCCGGTCAAATTTTTCCGCCGGAGCATCTATGATTTTGGCCGTCCAAGTATAACTTCTATATAGGGCAGTTTAAGTTGTGTAAACAACGGCGAAAAGTTTGAGTGAGAATGTTACAGTGTTTAAACATTGAATGATATTTCTAATTTCAAAACTTAGCAATTTCCCAAGTCAATTGTAGATTTGCTCACAGCTCAAAAAATTAAATAATGCAAAAATGATTTTTGAGTAAAATTATTAGTTAGGATAAGCGGCGAAACTGATGGCTGTTTTGTAAGCATTAAAACGAAAGTAAACATACATTTTGTACATTACAAGCTTAAAAACCCTGAAATTCCGGAAAAAAAATGTCACACAATAATTGCCCCAAACCTTCTGATATCTGTGCACACTTCCGGTGCCTCTACATGGGGCAATTAAGATCATTTCCAGGCAAGTTAATCTAATTTTTTTTGCGACATTCCAGAGTCAGCTCATTCTCCTGAGTTGTCGCTGTAAGACTTAATCTGTGCGACTACTCTAAGGGAAAATGTTATTTTGACATGTCTCAAAATTGGGCAACTGCAAAGAAATATTCAAAGAGAAATAGATGTTTTTCTTGCCAAACCTTGCTAGGAGCGGTGATACAATTCACCAACAGAGCAAGAAAATGGAGGTCTTCTTTCAAGTTGAGTCATTTTAACTCCATCATGATTCTTTGAACTTCTTCAAGAGTATTGTGAACTAGCACGGACAAATTTTCTTTCAATGAATGATACGAAAACCAAACGTCATCAAAAAGTCGTTTTAACTCGTTTCGAAAATCGTCATTTTTGGTTACCTAGCTCCCCAGTAGCTCAACATAATTGAACTAAAACATCCTCATTACAACATTTTCTGACATAGTAATGTTTGGTTACAGGGCCCTGTTCGTATCAAATTGATTTGACTAAATCATCCCAATATAACCGCTTCTGTTAACCCATGTACGCATCAACTTCATTGGACAAAATCATCTCAACAAGACCTCCTCTGTTAACCCATGTACGTATCAACTCCATTGAACTAAATCACCCCGACATGACCTCCTCTGCGCACCCACCTGCGGAATGCCGGCGTCAGACATGCGCTGCCTCACAGCCCTCACGCCGTCCGAGGAGTTGTAGCCCCAGCGGCTGAGCTGGAAGCCCAGCGACCAGTAGGGTGGGAACAGAGGCTTTCCCACGAACTGGTAACATCACATTGAAAATTATCGTTGGGACACGTCCGAAAGCGAGCGTGAGACAAATTTTTTCGTTTTTTTGAAGGCTATTGTTGTATTTTTGGGAACGCTAGCGATTTTGTTAGACTTCATCACCGTTCAATGATGAAAAACATTTTTAGCTGTTCTGACTTATTTGTAATTCTCGTAACACGTTAACAGATTCAGTGCGCGTGTCCATGGGGTTACTGCTGCAATTACGATGGTAGGTAACAACGACTTATATTCACTGGGCTTGTATCATTATCAAAAGGCAACAATTTCTTAAACAAGTAATCAGGGGCGGAATATTTCGCGACGACTGTTTTAAAAAGCTCCAGTAGTGTAAACACACTACTACACTTCGAAGCTGATACACGCTACCTCACTTCAGTCGAACACACTCTACCACACTACAGTCAGATACACTCTACCACACTTCGTACAGACACACGCTACCACACTACAGTCAGATACACTCTACCACACTTCGTACAGACACACGCTACCACACTTCAGTCAGATACACTCTACCACACTTCGTACAGACACACGCTACCACACTACGGTCAGAGACACTCTACCACACTTCGTACAGACACACGCTACCACACTACAGTCAGATACACTCTACCACACTTCGTACAGACACACGCTACCGCACTACAGTCAGATACACTCTACCACACTTCAGTCAGATACATGCTACCACACTTCAGTCAGATACACTCTACCATACTTCAGTCAGATACCCGCTACCACGTATAAGTTCGTTCCCACATGCGCCTCAGAGAGTAACAAAGCAAAGCTATCATTGAGTGCAGCCGAGCCACAACTGACCGAGCTGTACTGCATCGTAGCGTCTTCAGGCGTCGGTCCGGTGAAGATGTGCAGGTCGATGATGCCTCCGATGGACCGAAGTGTGAGGGCCGGAGTCCCGTCAGGCAGGGTGAACGTCGAGTACTCTGGAAATTTTCATTTGAAAATGAAGTGGTTTACTTCATTTAGAAATCCTTTTTTGTGGCATGAGAAATAACATTTTTCATTATGAAAATGAAACAGTTTTTAAATTTTGAACTCCTTTTGTGGCGTCATGACATGTTCCGATATTGAGAAATTCATCAGGAAAATAGGGAGATTCAAATTACGATATTAGGAAATGCCCACCTAATAGAACATTGTAGGAATAAAGCGCTTGTAGTATTAGGTTAACGGGTTCGTAGCAGGTGGTGTTCTTACGTCATTCGTTCTGCTGCATTGACGTAAACACTGGTAGAGCATAGGGGCTCGAGAACAGTTTCTGGGGTAGCACAACACAAGGCACTTTATTTTAAACGTTTCACAGCACCAACGGAAAAAACTGATGGCAGGTCAGACGATGCCTCGCTCTACGAAAAACAAGCTCGAAGTGATTTAGCAATCACGCAGAGACCTGACAACTAAAAAAAGGGAAATTTTCAACCGCACGGTTAAGCATCCGAAGCTCAGTCATGTGTTTTCGTAGTGACCAGCTAGCAGCAACACACAGCGTCATGTAAGCCGCTTTTCGGAAGTAGACATAATAGTTCTGGACATTTTAACGTGCGAAAGCAAGATGACGGCGATAGCGAAACATCGCAAGGTCGGGAGGTACATGATTTAAAAGTTTTATAAAATAGTTTTTGCAGCTCAGCAAAACTACAATTAGAGCCAAGCTATGGGTGTACCTGTAAAATATTACTTTGCATTCACGTACTGAATTAAACTGTGCTAAGCAAATTTTTGCGACGAGTAGGCAATTCAAACCATTTAATTCTACCACAAAAATTCTCAAAAACCGGGGCCCTTTTCAAATACCGGACAAAGTTAAATAGACAAATTTAATACCTGTATGGTAAGATAAAATTTGTCGGAAATGAGTTTGAATCATTCGAAAAACTTTGAAATTTCACTCACCGATGGAGTTTGAGTTGAGGAAGAGCACGGAGTGAGTGTTGCCTTCGTCGTCTTCTACGTTCACGTAGTAAGGGAAGGCGCCGTAGTGATTCACAGGGTCTTCGCTCTGATGCAAAATGCATGGCATTTAATTGACGTGGTTTACGAGTTATCGAACCTGTTTTTAAATTTGCGTCATTTGGTCGGCGTGTACATGTTTGCGAATCGTTTAACAAGTTCTTAAGAATAAATAATTTGATTGACGTGGTTTACGAATTTTCGAAGCTGTTCTTAAATTTGTGTTTTTTGTTTCGCGTGTACAGTTTTACGAATCATTTAACCTGTTCTCAAATAAGCACCATTTGATTCGCTTGTAAAGATTTACGAGTCACTGAAATTATTCCTAACCCCAAGTACCATATTTGGCCCCACAAAAATGCTCTAATATTTTATCTCTTTTCGAATTTAGGCCCTTATGTGCTATAAACCTATACCACATTAACGATGTATCATTTGGTTGTGTGTATAAAAGATCCTTTTCAATATTTCGATGTTACCAAGTCCCCAAATCTAGAAGTGCATGAGTCTGTTTGCGATGATAAAATTCTTAAGAGAATCAGGTCCGGTGGGTTAATTTTGGAAGTACAAAGTTAGTACAACAGCTGAACTACTAGTATCAATTTAGTCACGGTTTCAAAACCTAATTCAAATAAGTCATAATAGCATGACATATTTGAAAGCAAAATTGAAATCACGTTCTGTGACTCAATGTGATGTACCTTCACCCTATACCTGTCATAATTTGAAGCTCATATTACAGTTGTCCCTACCAACCTCATGAGACGGACACTTGCGTCAGGTCGTCACCGATATCAGAACAGTGACGAAACTTTCCTAACGACAATTATGCTTAAAGTGGCAATGCTAGTTAGTTAGTTACTTCTATTAACAATCTAAGGTTAAAGAGTTAAAAACAAATTTAAAATTAAATTCATGTAGGACAATTTTTTCTTAACTACAGCTGATTTTAGCAGAAAGCAATAGGCGACCACATCTACCAGTGGAATGTTGAAGAAAGATCTGCATCCAAGAAAATGAATCTATCACCCTTAAGAACATGAGATGCCCCTCAGGTGTGGGAGTGACAGATGCCTTGGCGTCGAATTTTCCCCATCATTCCTTGATGGAAAATGATCACTGGACAATGATTTCGCAGGTGGAAATCATTGTCCAATTTGGGGTTAGGAAATGATCACCCCTTCTAATGTACCCAAGCCATGAATACACCCAAGCCATGAATGTCCCCAAACCGTAAATGTACCCAAACCATTAATGCACCCAAACTCTGAATGTACTCAAACCATGAATGCACCCAAACCATGAAACTACCCAAGCCATTAATACACCCAAACCCGGAATGCACCCAAACCATGAATGCACCCAAGCCATGAATCTACCCAAGCCATGAATGCACCCAAGCCATGAATCTACCCAAGCCATGAATGTACCCAAACCAATGAACATATTTTCATTGTAAAAACTTCACACGTAGTCGTTGCATGAGGCACCCACCGCGGAAACCTCCCTGTCCCTCGTGAAGATGGGGTAGGTGATGCGCGGCTCGAAGGAGCGCACGAGCGTAGGGTGGACGTTCTCGCCGAAGCCGTACAGGTACTCTGAGGGCAGCCGCACCGTGAACTGGATGAACTGGTCCTCGAAGGTGATCGGGCCGATCTGACTGAAACTGGAAAAGGAATAACGGTGTGATAATATTTCATAGCGATAAGTAATGGGAAAGCGTTGTACGATTTGACGTCTTGTGGTGTCCAGAAAGTGAAATTTTCATACTGCATGACGTGTGCACTTTTGATATTCAATGCAATCTTGACAGTATTATTTCCTCTAGCATGCGTGATTGATAAATCGACCATCGGTTAAATTTTCTCCTGGTCTTCAAAACATCGAAGTCTTATAGGTACAGATTTTACCATTTTGAAATACGTTTATTTGGTTTATCATATTAAAATGATTGAAAAATTTCGTTCGTTTAAAGCGATTTTTCTAAATAAAATCCTGCGTGCAAAATGAACTCTGCTCCAAAATTAGCAGCAGCGGTAACCACCTAAAAATAAATATCTAGTAAAAGCTCATATTTCTGCCACTCGGGCGATGTTTTAGCAAAAAAGAGCAGCTGATCTCTAAAAACTCTAAAGGAAAACATATATGAATGTTTTAGTTTTTCCACTTCTATTCCTTACCAATACTTTGTGAATAATTCATAGCGATAAATAAATTAAATAAAAGTCTTCGAAAGATTTTCTACTCAAGACGCTATTTTACTCAACATAAGCCAACCATTGCTGACGATCGGAAAAATATTCGTAAACTTTAAATTGGCTATGAAAACGCCTCTTCATCATTAAGAAAAATGTTCACCCACATTTCGTATACATTCTTTTCAAGCTCACGTTCACCCACATGTCGTTCACATTCAATTCCAAGCTCACGTTCACTCACATTTCGTATTCATTCAATTCCAAGCTCGCGTTCACCCACATTTCGTATTCATTCAATTCCAAGCTCGCGTTCACTCACATTTCGTATTCATTCAATTCCAAGCTCGCGTTCACCCACATTTCGTATTCATTCAATCCCAAGCTCGCGTTCACTCACATTTCGTTGCCGTTGCTCTTCCTGGTCACGTTGATGACTACAGGATCTCCGGCTTCCCCGAGAGACACCTCGAACTCGGGGTCGGTGCCGGCCTCGGCAGGCACGCTCACGTCAAGCGGCACTTCGTAGCGGGCGTTGAATGCGTCCGTCAGCTAAGGCAGGAGCCAATGTGAGGAGAAAGTTAATATTGTGTTAAAGTATCTGCAAGTTAATGTCAAAGTATCCTTAAGTTAATTTTGAAGTATCTGCAAGTTAATATTGATGTATCTGAAACTTAATATTAAGTATCTGCAAGTTGATATCAGAGCGTGCCCACGGCTGCTGCAATTTCACCTCTCTGCAGTATTCATTATCTAATTATGGTACAGCGACGTTCAAGTGGTTGGGAACTGTTTGTATCAATTTGGATTACAGCGTTTTTTCATTGTTTTAGGGTTTCAGTTTCAATCAGTCTTACTTCATTCATGGTGATTAATGTCATAAAGAACAATCAGTTAAAAATAATCCCACTGATTATAGCTTGAGTTTCTAAGAACACGTGTGGCTATGTGAGCAATGAAAATATTTCGGAATTGTGTCCAGGTGTTTCAGCAAGTTGGGCCTGGGAAACGTAGCTTAAAAAGCTTAAATTTAGACGGCAGGAGTCTCATTGGGCTCGCTAGAGAAGTCGACCCACACTAAAAGCCGTTTTGATGAGAGTATTAAATAGGATCCACAATAAAATAGTATTTGACCCCGGGTACTGGGTCAATAAACTAGGGAGGAATAAATTTGGACTTCAAATAAGCCTACACTCAAAAACATATGTAACGTCAAACCAGATTTTTTTATTGATTAATTAATTTTCAGTTAACTTTTTTAGGACACTGTAAAAAATTTTGGTTCATAGGAAAATTTGTTACATTCCAATAGGCCTGCAGCGTCTGATTATACTGACAGAAAAATGCCTGAGAAAACTACTTGGGACAAACACATGACAACTTTTGGGCTTCTTGGGAGGGAAAGGGGCAAGCGCAATGTATATTTATGCATACGTTCTCTCTAGAGCAAAAGAATTACTTTTCGTACACTGCAACCTAAAACTATGAAATGTATCATTTCCGATTATAGAACCCGCAATATATTTTTTAATGGAAATGGATGCTCAAAGAATGTCATGTTGGAGACCCAGAGAGATATCAATTACTTGTGAAGCATACCGTATTTCTAAGCACGGAATAAGGATTGAAAACCCCAAAATTATTTAAATAAATATCTATAAATATTCAAAATTAAATTTATGAATGTATGAATGAATGCTCCATTTTCAACTGTATACGAGCGTAGGTTTTTTTTTCAGAGTCCTAAGTGATTGCTGAATGTGTGGAATTTTCCATGTTTTTTAACTGCAAAAAGTTTCTCAGTGGCTTGGTAGGAATGGCTCATCTCATTTTGAAACCTAGCGAGATGTTAGAGGGAGTTAACTTTGCCGAAGAGATCGAACTCTACATTCGTAAAGTTGCTTTCATTACTTTTCTTTTAACTTATGACCTCGGGGAAAAAAGCTTGCTTGCAATCCATTTTTACCCACATTTCATATTGACGTACATGAACAAAGCTACGTAGTATGAGCAATAACTTTATGATAAATCATCATACGAATTCCTGTTATGACGTTGACGTTTACTTTGCAATTTTGTTTTGCGAATTGTTTTGAGCGTAAAAAATTTTGATTTTGAAAAGGTTTTCCACGAAAAAAAGCAATGAGGTTCACACAATTTTAAGCATTCATGGTAGGATAGAACGTGTTTTGCATATTCTCTCTAATTATTTGCTGGGTCTTAACTCCTTTCACAAACGCAATACATAACAACTGTGGGGCTAAAAGCAATACCAGGAAAAATTTGCTCGATTGGAGCGACACAAAACTTTTAGCACTCTCACAAACACAACAACTGTAAGGCAAAAAAAGCAGCAATAAAAGTAGCTTTTAACACCAGCAAGATACTTGCTCAATTGAAGCATACTGAGTTTACGCAAAACTTTAAGCATAGAAATTATTTTAAAAATCTCCGCAAACCTTGATTTGGACGTGGTAGTCTTCGTGGTGGATAACTTCGAGCCGAACCTCTGCGATGTCGCCTCCGAACATCGTCACGGAGCTGTCGCTCTTCACCAGGGTGGACTGGTAGGGATGAGCAACAGGTACGCTTATCATTAACTACATAAATGAATAAAATATAAATAAATGAATATATATACAAATAAATAAATACATAAATGATTAAATGAATGTATAAACAAATAAATAATAATGTTACTAAATAACTGAATATGTAAATATATATTCCAATAAATAAACACATAAAAAATATAAATACACTCAATCCGATAACAACTTAATTTTTGACTGAAGTCTGAATATATTTGACATTAATATAACGCATAAATACTTCTCTGTAGTATGCATGCTACTTCTAAAGCTTAGTTACCATTAAAACAATTAGCGTTGCTTTCCCGTTTTATTATACGTTAGACAAGCTTCGGAAGTAACTACATGCAAAAAAAATGAAGCGAAAGTGAACGTTGGGTTGCGTTGTTTTGTCAATTCCTTGTTTATCTTAAAATGGCCCAGAAAAACGCGGCAGCAATACATGCAATAAAATTTATGCAAAATAAAAATTTCTATAATATTCAGACCCAAAACATTCTTATCGGCCACTACAATGTACACCATTTAGGCCGCTGTTGGGTTAGTAATACTATAGATCACTGATTCTAGTCGATAATAAAATTATTTGCAACCATTGTCTGACCTTGGAACCTTTCTTCAAACACTTTACCATGACAACAACTTAAATTACATAGAAGAACATTATACTTCAAACTTTCCTGTGAAATCTACATCGTTCATCTAAGTTCAAAACATTTTCTTACATTGTAAATGCTGAGTGATACACAGCATTTCAGCTCACCACAGTGCCCCTGCCAGTGTCGACGGGGGTGGTGCCGAAGACATTGGAACTCACCACAGTGCCCCTGCCGGTGTCGACGGGGGTGGTGCCGAAGACATTGGAACTNCTCACCACAGTGCCCCTGCCAGTGTCGACGGGGGTGGTGCCGAAGACATTGGAACTCACCACAGTGCCCCTGCCGGTGTCGACGGGGGTGGTGCCGAAGACATAGCCCGCCTGGCTGTTGTCCGCCATGTGACACACGCTCAGGTCTGCGTCCCACACACACGCCGTGTACGCCGCACACTCCTCCTCCGTCACCGTAGCAGGATTGCCTGTGGTCGGAATAACACAGTTTTCAATTGACTGCAAGGGGAAAAAGTTTGTTGAATCCAGTTGTCAATAGAATGCAACCGAAAAAGGTTTGTTGAATTCAGTTTTCAATTGACTGCAAGAAAAAAAGGAAAAAAGGTTGTTGAATCCAGTATGGTTGGAGGGGCGCATAATATATCCCCCAAACAAATTCTTCAGGCGTGCTGATGCGAGAAGGAAACAAAGGAAGCCTAGTTTAGTCTTGAGTAATTTTGCCTTGAAAGACTACCACGTTTTGCATTTTTTAAAATTAGAAAATGCAATTTTTATTGGATTTTCGTGATTAAATCCTTGAGCATTACTCATGATCACACATTAATTACTAGAAAATGAGCAGCCCATGATTATAACATCAGTTGTGCACGCTGTGCATCATCAAGGGACGAATGGACTTAACGCGTTGCTCGATCACATGCATGAGATCTTATCGTTAAAATTCTCAGAGTAACTGGGAATCTAATTACAAACAACTGTGATTCTAACATTAAAATATTTCAAAAATATACCAAATTTAAAACATGTAACAAACCTTTTCTATTTTCGTGTACTTGAATTTGAAAGCACCTAAAACCCAATATTAGTGCACAAATCATACACTGATGTATGATAGGGTTAAGATAAGTAAGCTGCATTAATATATAAATGCAACACCATCAAAGCATTGTTTTAAAAAAGGCCTTCCCGATGACAACATGAATAAAATCGAATAGAATTGGAAATCGTTCCGAAAATGAGCCAAGTGGCCCATTTTCGGGTTTCCCCCCCAAATCCGGTGCCCCCTAAATCCGGAAAAACATTTAAATCATAAATTTAAACGCCCAAGCACCAGTTTATCCTTGTTAGCACAATATCTCTCAACGCGACCGTTGTGCAAAGTGTGGTTCCGTGATCTGACCGTTTTCTTTGCACTATTAGAAACATTCGAACCAAGATTGCGTATTTTTTACGACACGCTGAAGCTAAAATCACCAATGGAATCGTAATCATAAACCAGCTTCCTAGACTTCCAAGGTGGAGAAATTACAAGCCTCACCTGGGAGCGGACATTCTATGCTGGTGATCGCATCCTGAGCGCCACACAAACCAAGCAGGCAGATGCCCAGAACAAGCAAAGCCTGACCACGACTCCCCATGGTTGCGCTAAACTCAGTGGAACAAATTAAACGCTCGTCCTCCCTTATAAAATGTCTCCAGCACACCTGGTGCAATGATAACGAAAACAGCAGATAAATTGGAGCGATTACCATGAGAAATTCTTAGGAAAAACACGCTGAATGTTTCTGCGAGTCACAGAAAATAACTGGGAGAGTTTCGTACCTGTCGTATCATACTCAAGAATGAACGAATTTTTTGAAGGTGTGCTTAGGATTTTAGTTACAAAATGTTTTTATTTTTTTAAATGCATTTCGTTGAAAAAACATCCATGAATCGAAATCCATCATGAGCTTCCCACTATTACGTGGACATGAAATTATCTTTTTCAGAGCTGCAGGGGAGAGAACAGATGGCTAATCCAAAACTTCCCAACGCTCACGAAGATTACACGTGATCTGGCAACAGTGATAATGATGCACTTTCATAAAACCATGTCACTTGGATGATTAAATAGTCGAAATGACGAGGCTTAAGACGACCTAAGTGGAACATTGGGCTTAGACTGCTCATATTTTCCCGAGGATTTGCAGGTACATAATTTCTGAGGTACACTCGAGGAAAAAAGTCGATTTATTGAACACTTCTAATTTAAATGTGAAACATTCATTAAAATTATAGGGGAAAACATTCAGGAACGCCCATGCAATACTGTGGATTTTCAAACAAATGTGTTCAAATTTCTACACAGCTGAAAATCTCGGAATTCATCACCAAAATTTTCATCCTACTCGTAAACAATAGTAATTCAAAACGAGCGGAGAAGATCTTTCTTGTCTGGCACGGCTATTGTTTACCACCTATGGTTTGTCTATCAATTCGGGACCTTCTTGTTAAAAAATACAAAAAGGTCCCGAATTGATAGATAAACCATATGGTAAACCATAGCTGTGCCAAACAAGAAAGATCTTTTCCGTAATTCTCGTTTTGACTTACTATTGTTAACGAGTAGAATGAAAATCTTGGTGATGAATTCCGAGTTTTTCATCTGTGTGGAAGCCATTGGCTGGGAAATATTGTTTGACTAAATTGCAGTACCGGGATCACCTGGCCTTACTCTGATCAATACATGACAGGTTTTTACGAAGGCAAACGATTATCTTGACACTGCGATGTGAGCGACCGGAGGTCACGGAGGGGATTTTCATAATGCTGCTGACCGACCAGTAGTCAAAAACTCAATTTTCATATATACTTTATTAAATCTAAATGGAGGCACGATCCAGGTAATATTTGCTATTCTCAAAATTGCTTATTACACTTGAATTTAAATTAAGTTGAATATTAAACATCAGTTTTTGTGTGAACAGCCAAAGTGTTAATGTGTGATACCCTATTAAACGTGTTCTTCAATTGTCACTGCAGCACGTCATAATGGGACATACGAAAATATGGGGTAGTTATGGGATAGGGTAAAAATGGAATAGTTTCCCTAAGGACTTACTTTAACGTCCTTGACTTTTAAAACAGTGCAAGTTGTGATTAATTTCACCGCCGTGGATCTCGTGAGGTTTGGTTTACGTCGGTATCATGAATACGCCATTACATTTAAAATTGAAAAAATGGTATATGACTTCAATGGACTTCTGGAGTTCAGTAAGCCAAGGCAAATGAGTCAACACCAGGAACCGGAGACGTCATTTATCCGAGCGAAGAGAAAAGACAATTACTTTACCATAAGAATGTAAGCTCTACTGAGCGGATAAAACCAGAGTTTTCTCGAGGTCGGGTTACGTAAACTTGTGATGAAAGAAGATGCTCGGTGTGTGATAGTGATGAAGGGGAATATCTTAAGAAAAATGATCATGCTTGTCAGTGCTGCAAAACAATTCTAAAGTGTCATTTACGAATTTCTCGGCATCTTCAGATCGAAACTGCTCGGATTGAGTTACGCAGAGTGTGGAATGGAACATCAGGACTTGCTTCCCCGCAGGTTACATCAATCACGGTGAAGCCATCGTGACAGACCTGTCAGATTACGGACAATATTCGGACAGGTTAGGTTACAATATAAAACCCGTATTTGCTTTGGTTTTTATGAATTTACGAAGAAAAATTCGTACAGCATTTCTCAAACATTTTACTTTGAGCGCATCACGATTAGAAATTTTCTTTTTATAGACAAAGCCTATTTTAATTGGAGCTTTTAGGAACAGTTCGTTCAGATGATCAGTTTAAAATCGTAACAGCCCAAAAGTCATGGCGTACGGCACTCAAAAAGTAAGTACGCTTTTAAGAAAACGCTCTCATAACGAATTGTTTAGCTTGTGAATGAGATCAAAATCTTCCGATTAAATTTACCGATTAAATTCAAAAACTTCTGCACGAGAGACGCTGTCTCATAACGCACCAAATTTCTTCGATGCCTTCACACTTGCGCTGAAAAATGATATTCATGACGTGAGCAAAGTTCCTCAGGAAATAGATGAGTTAATCATGAAATTGATGTGTTATTCAGGAAATTGATGTGTTATTCAGGAAATTGATGTGTTATTCAGGAAATTGATGTGTTATTCAGGAAATTGATGAGTTAATCAGGAAATTGATGTGATATTCAGGAAATTGATGTGTTATTCAGGAAATTGATGGGTTAATCAGGAAATTGATGTGTTATTCAGGAAATTGATGTGTTATTCAGGAAATTGATGTGTTATTCAGTAAATTAATGTGTTATTCAGGAAATTGATGAGTTAATCAGGAAATTGATGTGTTATTCAGGAAATTGATGTGTTATTCAGGAAATTGAAGTGTTATTCAGGAAATTTATGTGTTATTCAGGAAATTGATGAGTTAATCAGGAAATTGATGTGTTATTCAGGAAATTGATGTGTTATTCAGGAAATTGATGTGTTATTCAGGAAATTGATGTGTTATTCAGGAAATTGATGTGTTATTCTGGAAATTGATGAGTTACTCAGGAAATTGATGTGTTATTCAGGAAATTGACGTGTTATTCAGGAAATTGATGTGTTATTCAGGAAATTGACGAGTTAATCAGGAAATTGATGTGTAACTCAGGACATTGATGTGTTACTCAGGAAATTGATGTGTTAATCAGGAAATTGATGTGTTGATCAGGAAATTGATGAGTTAATCAAGAAATTGATGTGGTACTCAGGAAACTGATGTGTTACTCAGGAAACTGATGTGTTAATCAGGAAATTGATGTGTTTCGCTATGTTTACACTGGAGGATAATTCTTCACTACCTTGACTGCGAAAGCTGCGTGTCCCACTGGTGGTCACTGAGGCTATTTTCACTCTGTAGCCTACACAGTGATGGTCACACTTAATTTTCATGAATACTTATTCAAAACCATCCGGAGGCGCGATCCATTTAACGTTTATCGTTTTCAATACCGAAAACTATGATTGAATTTAACATCAGTTGTATATTAAACTTCAACTAATCTGTTGAAATTAACGTGTTAATAGCTCTTATCTTTCGTGTTATTACCTTTTTTGTGTATCCTTATTACTGCATTTATTTTCATCTTAATCCGTTCATCATAATTCAGTTCATGTTTGAAACTGCGGTTTTCATACCGGTTGCGTTTGTTGTTTTTGAACTTACAACTTTGGAGCCATTCTAGGTGCCGACCTGTTAAACTATGTGGATAAATGAATTATTTTTTGAAATTCAAATTTTAAAAATGTTACACAAGGTCCAAGGCTTTAAAGCGAGTGACAATTTCAGGGTGAAATGAAAAACATTCGTCGTAGAGAGTCGATATTTCAGGCCAACTTATCGGGCTGGGTAAAATTGAGACAGTACCTGCCATGTGTAGGTAGCCGCAGGGCTTCGAATGATAGGAACAGGAAAAAAAAAAAACTCTTCAGACTCCATACTCCTGCCATTGGTTCGCTTCTAAGCGCGTTAGCTGCGATGGGTTAGACTAAAGTTCAATATTCAACTCATACTTAATGTCAGTTGTAGCAAGCATTTTTGAAAATAAAATACATTAACTATATTGAGCATTTATTTAGCTTTTCTCATGTATCATGAAAATAGCCCGTGAATTCTGGTCGGTCAGCAGCATTGTGAAATTTCCTCTGTGTACAGCGGCGGCTCACATCGCGACCAACGTGGTAAAGTCTAACATCAAGGTCAAAAACATTCAATAGAATTTGACGGCCAAAAAATACGATGCTAAAATAGCAACGTGTTTCAAAACACGCCATAAGATAAGCTTTTATCGAAGCATGAAAACATTTCCACTGTACTTGAGCGATAAATATTCTTCTAAAGCTTAAAATTTTGAGGCATAATGGGCCTAGTACTCGGCCGCAAACGTTTTTTCTACATGAATACGTATATGTGCAAGTGGTGGTGGCGATGGGAGGTGGTGATGGTGGTGGCGGTGGCGGTGAGAGGTGGTGCTGGGGGTGGCGGTGAGGGCCGAAACTCTGGTTTGGATAGCCAATTCTCAACCTGCAGACACATAAGTTCATATCAACAAAAGCTTGAGGCTTTAATTTGAACCAAAGACTCCATAACTGAATTCAAAATCCAAAGAAGAAAAGTTTCAGTTTGGTTTACTGGATAACAAAAAGAGGTACGTTTAATTAAAATAGAAACAAATAGGGGAGCAAACAATTCAAGGTTAAACACCTGGCGAGCAGCGTTAGCTTCTCACTGTGTGTGCTGATAAGGAGCACTGTCCTGATGCACAAACGCCTCCCACGATAAAGCTTGGCAATGAAATCTTTCGGAGAAGGTGATGGACCGAACGTGATCTGTACCATGACGAGACGCGTTTGGCTGTATTCCTGGATGCTCTTTGAAAAATTTAGTAGCACAGTCGATCCTTGAGTTCATTTTTGGATACATCGGAAATCATTAATTTATTTTCAACTTCCTGGAATTTATAATTTTTTCAATATCACTTTATACGATTACACATTGAGATTGTGTGAGAGAGTGACATACGAATTGATGAAGATACTTTATGTTTTCTCAATTTGACTCACTGAATGAAAGTTCTACGAACTTTCAGTTGTGCTTTAAATATTTTTGCTGCATGAACATATCACATGTTTTGACTTTTCCGGGTGCAAAATTCGTACATGGGGATCAACTTGTGTGTCATCAAAAGTTAATGCAGCAAAACTCAAGCTGAAAAAATATTTCAATTGAGTCCATTAATTTCAATGTTCCTTTAAACTATCGAAGTGTATAATCTGACATTCACAATTCTCAGTGTTTGGCAGTTTAAATTTGTATGAATTCGAGATAAATCACTCAGCTCTGTATGGTACTGAGGTCAAGAAGTCGTTCTTGAACATTTTTTTACGAAACTCGGCCTTGTGACAACGTTAAAAATCTGATAAAAGTTATTTTTATACAAATAAGATCCAATCTAAAATAATTCTCATAACTTGTCTTCACTCGAGAGAAAATAACATTCATCTTGTCTATCAGAAATGGCGCTTGTTCAGTTACAATTTCAGCGAGAAAAAAAAAAGATAGCGATAAAGAAATGTACTCCTCGCACGATTGAACAAACAGTAATTTGGTTTTCAAGTCATGAAACCTCTTCATTTCCAGTGCTCACCTCACGTCGCGCATAGCTGATACCGAGCAAGGTCAACATAATACTTTCTATCATAGACATCAAAAACGACAACGCTATTAAGAAAATAAAACTTACGTAATGATACGAAATACCTGCTGTTGCATCTCATGTTCACATACGAAGTTCTCAGACCAGCCTTGATAAGATAATCAAGTGCACATTTATCTTACACAACGCAGGATGTACGTGAAAAAGATGTTTTCTAATTCTTTATTGAGTGTACAAATGTCCTAATGTACATGTGATCGATTTTAAATCAGTCGGGCATCAACTGATTTTGCAGTGGAGCCACGATACATAGTTGATCTCGACGTCTTTCTTCTCGTTTTAGGTGGTCCCACAAATTTTCCATTGAGTTCATATCTGGGGAATTAGCTGGCCAATCTGAATGTCTGACTTATCCTGAAGGACTGCCATGCCAATTAAAGGCAGTTTTAACCCGATGCCTCCGACAGTCGTCATCGTGAAAGATGGGCAAAGTACCTTGTCCTTTTTTATTTAGATACTACGCAAATTGCAAAGTGTATCAAATGTATCAGTATCAAAATTTTATATTTCATGTATCAATCTAGCAGCTCAGTTCAGCCATCCAGGATAAGTTATACGGTATAGAAACCTAAGCTAAATAACCCACTTATGCGTAGATGAAACCACCCCATAACATGACAGACTCTCCTCCTCCGTGTATCGCATATTGCACACGCGCTTCGTTGAAGGCTTCATAAGGTCAATGATGAATACGACGGTGCGCAGGCGAGCATCATCGTTGTAGATTCATCTGACCACGTGAAACTTCTCCACTCCATTAAGTTAAATTACGTTAGGTAAGGTTTTGTTTAGTGAGGGGAGTTCATTTTGATGATGTAGAGTGAAGACGAGGTGAAGGTGTTAGATGAGGTGAAACGATCATGAATGAATTAATGAAATAAAAGGCATACATGTGGTAACATTTTTCATAGATTGTACTATTATAAGATTATTTCTTACATATGAACGAAAGGCCAAAAATTTATTAAGTTTGAAAAGCGCATCGGTTAAGCTGTGTGTGTAGACCGCGGCGAAACGAGATCATCAAAGGCATGCCCAATTCTCATCGTTGATAATCAATAATTAGGAAAGACAATGAAAATTCATTCGTCCGTTCATCCGTTAGTCAGTTCGTCAGTTCGTCGGCTCGTCGGTTCGCCCGTTCGTTTGTTCGTTTGTTCATTTGCTCGTTTGTTCGCTCGTTCGCTCGTTCGTTTACTTATTCGCTTGTTCACTCTTTCGTGCTCTTGCACGTTCGAACGCTCGCTCTTTAGCTCATTCACTCGCTCGTCCACTCGCTCGCCCGTTCATTGTAGGGACGCGAATTCACGAAAAACACGTCAAATTGCTACACAGATCTTCTCGTAACCAAAATTTTAAAAATAGTTCAATTTACCTTTAACATATTCTGAATAAGAAGAGTATGTGTGTGTAGAAAGATTTTAAAGTGAAATGGAAGCAACATGCGCAAAATGATTTTTTCTAATTGGGCTTTCCGAGAGTGATGCCCAAAGAAAAAGCGCATTGATTGGTAAACACCAAACCGAAAGTAAAAGACAAACCAAGCACGGACGAAATGTAGGAAGCTATGGAAAAGTTTTAGTAGTTGGGGGCATTTAAAGTGTGAATGTTTTCTGAAGACATTTACGGCTCTGTGCAGGGGGGTAGAAATTGTAACAAAGTTTGTTTCGAGCGTTCATTGGCGCGTAAGATCTTTAAAAACACTGTCACGGAGTGTAATAAATCGAAAATAAGTTCGTTTAATCTATAAGTTAGTCGAGAGTTAGATGGAACGTTTGGAAAATGAAAGTAAATTAAATATTTATCCTATGAATTGTTAGTTTGTTCGTTCGTTTGTTAGTTTGTTCGTTCGTTTGTTAGTTCGTTCGTTTGTTAGTTTGTCCGTCAGTTGGTTAGTTTGTTCGTTCGTTTGTTAGTTTGTTCGTTCGTTTGTTGTTTTTTTGGTACGTTTGTTAGTTTGTTCGTTCGTTTGTCAGTTTGTTCGTTCGTTTGTTGTTTTTTTGGTACGTTTGTTAGCTTGTTCGTCCGTTTGTTAGTTTGTTCGTTCGTTTCTTAGTTTGTTCACCCATTTGTTTATTTGTCCGTCCGTTTGTTAGTTTGTTCGTTTGTTAGTTTGTTTGTTCGTTTGTTAGTCTGTTCGTTCGTTTGTAAGTTTGTTCGTTCGTTTGTAAGTTTGGTCATTCGTTTGTTATTCTATTCATTCGTTTGTTAGTTTGTTCGTTTGTTATTAGTTGGTTCGTTCGTTCGTTTGCCTGTTCCTTCATCATATGTTTTCAAAAAAGCAATAAATATTGACATTAACATCAGCAAAATTTCCGTGAAATTAATAAGGGTGTATTAATTCACAGATTAATCACATCAGGAAGTTCACTCAGCACGTTTCTGAATAGTGGAAAAAGTTGACGTCTTAGAAGGGGCTTATATGAGTTTGAAACCCAATTGTTATATAAATGCCGTCCTGATTGTGATGAATCACTAAACTTTCCCCCAAAATTTTTTGAAATGAGTAAATATCGATGTGTATTTACTATTTATTAGATTAGGATATTGGAAAATTTCTCAATCTACACTCAAAGTGAAATAGGAATCTTTAGCAGCTGCGTAGAAGTCGAACTTTAACTCATCTTATTTTCGAATAGGAGATGTACAGCCATCTGTCAAGTCCAAAGCGAATCTTTCAGTTCTTGAGCGTTTACCACAATTTGGCATACTGGAATCAAGAGATCAATCGAAAAAAGTTATCGGAAATAGAGAAAACTAAGTGAGCAACTTAGAATACGCTGTAAGAGAAGCGCGAAGTCATCGGCGTATCGGACGAAATTAATACGTCTACGGCACTCAAAAAGTTTTTCAAAGTCTACGGTATTTCAGTTTAACATTTCATTAACTCGAGCTTCTGATTGTGAAGCGGTAGCAAGTTGACCCGTCCATTCATCAGGAGTTCAAGTATGCTGCGTCATAATAAACCAAAAACATACTTATAATAANAGGTGACATAAGGTGATGGGAGTTGGGTGAGGTGATGTGACGCGAGGTTGGGGGAGGTGGGGTGTGGTGAGGTGACGTGAGTTGATGAGAAGTAAAGTCAGGTGAGTTTGTGTGATGTAAAATTTCAGGTGAAGTTTTGGGAGATGCTTTAGGTGAGGCCTTACGAGAGACATAAGGTGAAGCGTTTGGTGGTGCTTCAGTTAAGGCTTTAGGTGAGATTTGAGATGAATTTTAAGGTACGATTTATGGTGATGTGAAATTTCAGGTAGCTTTGAGTGAGGTTTTTGATGAAGCTTTGGCGAGGTTTTTATTGGGATTTAGGTGAGGTTTTAGATATTTTTCAAGTAATACTCTAAGTAGGTGCTTCGATGAGACTTTTCTGAGGTTCTTGAAGAGGTTTTGATGTCTTGAAGTAGATTTTGGTGAGAGACTCAGTAAAATTTTTATGTGTTAGGTGCGATTTTATCGTTGGTAAATTTTTAGGTGGGGTTTTTGGCTACATTTTCGTGAAATTTTATTGTACCGGCAGATATTTCCTGAACTCCTCAAAATATTTTGCTAATTGTTTATGATTTACAAATTACAGAAGGTGCTGTGATGGCATGAGGTCCACCACACTGTAGCACGAGATTTACCTCTAGCTATTATTTTAGCGTGAAGTTGGGTTAAGTTACTAATGAATATTACTCATTTCTATACATTTAATTTAGTTAATTTAACGATGAACACTTAATTGGTACATCTCAAAGTGCACCTGGGTAGACGATACATAGCGGTAGACCTCACGCTGTAGTAGCACCCTATTGAAATATGATAGTAAAATTCGAAGGCAAGTCATATAATGTGATCAATTGAATGTCCGAGTATTTGAGCTTTGAAGAATAATAACTCATGTGAAACGAAAAGTATTGTCAGATCCCTAAAGCAACATCCTAAGAGCAACCTCATAGAGTTACAAATCTGTATTGAAATTGCAAAACTGTTTCGTAGACTTATTAGTGATAGCAAAAAACACCATTCATGTGACTGAAATATTTTATGGAATGTATCATTGGGTAAAATATTGTCTACATCTCACTTTTACCTAATTTAGTTTTTCGCCAGTCATCATGGCAAACAAAAACAACTATCAAGTTATAGAAATCTAAAATAATTTAAAAAAATTTTAACAATCCAATAGAAAAAAAATCTCAACAATAATTGAATGTAGCACAGTGAATGTTTGTTCCTTCGTTTGTTTGTTAGTTTGTTCGTTCGTCCGTTTGTTAGTTTGTTCGTTCATTTATTAGTTCGTTCGTTCGTTTGTTAGTTTGTTCGTTCATCATACAGTCAAAAGTTCCTGAAAGTTGGTGGTCAAATTCAGAAATTAATGTAGCACAATCATTATTTTTTGAACTGATCCAACGGCCAAAGTTGATTCAAGTCCTCGTAAACTTTAGATTTACTCGCATGAACGTTCAAGATCAATTGCTCTACACAGGCGTGAACGTCAGTCTTTTCAGAACGTCAGATTGAGAGGTGGTATTAGGTGAAAATTTAGGTGAGTAGCAAGGTGATATTTCAGGAAAAGTTAACGCAAGGCTTTAGGTAAAGTTTGAGTTAAGTTTGTCATTTTTTTGTGTTTCATTTTTGGCAGCGTTTTTAGCTAAATTTTCTCAAGATTTGGGCCTAGATTTTGAGTTTGGCTTTGTAATGGGCTTAGTGCTGGACATGAGGCTGAGTTTTGGGCATGATTCAGTTTTGGTTAAGCGGAGTGGGCTTGGATGGGTTGTGTTGGGCTGGATTACGCTGAGCAGATTTAGGCAGAGCTGGGGCTTACAGGGATGGGGTAAGTTTAGCTAGATTGGTGAAGACTAGGCTGGACAAGGTTGGGCTGATTTTAATCTTATGGTGCTACTGTTATCCCAACTGAGCTTTCTGGGCAAAGCTAAGATGATCTTCACTGGGATAGGATGGACTAGATTTTTCAGGGTTAGGCTTGGCTGGTTTGAATGGATTAGGCTGGTATGGGCTATGCTTGGACGGGCTGCGATTAGCTAGTGCGAGGACTTTGCTAAATAAAAATGGAAGTAGGGAAATTTTCCCATTAGATGCTAATTGCTAATGGAGACGTAAAAAATCTTACTCGAACGAACAAGAAAGCTAATATTTCCACACTCGGTGTGTCACTAGGCCACATCTAAAGGTAATGAGGAAAGATGTGAAAACAGCGGTAGAAAGGCAGGGTAAGTAAGAGTGCGGGAGATTTTTTAGCAGAAAATAAATTAGGCTCAAAGTTAGTATATCGTTTTCAAGGCAGACTCGAAAAGAAACGATGGCACTCGCTTTGAATTTCGTAGAGTTTTCTGGTTTGCAATTATTTAATTATTTAGTTTTAAAAACTAAGTTATATGCACTTTTATTTCAAACAGGTAAGATCTATCGTAGAGTTATTATCTTGGCCATCAGCCGTTTTCTTAATTCACGTATTTTCAACAACCTGAACACTTGTTAAGGAATAAATAAGAACCCCGAAATTTAAATGAAAAAATTCACACTCGGGCACCACCTATTATAAACAGTAGCAACAATGCAGTAGTAATACAAGACTCAATTGTTAATAATACTAGTCCGTAAGGCAATGAACCATCTTGCGACAGAAAATCAACAAATCAGTGTTTATTAAATGCGCCATCGACCGCCCTTCGTTAAAATGTTTACAGCCATAAGAGAAATTCAAAGTTTTCTGACCCCCTTACTTCCTTCAAGGTCCAAATCCGCCGCTTACAAGAAGCAGTCAAAACGACTAATCAGTGCAAAGCTCCCGCTCCAAATGCACAATTGAGAGCATGTGAGAGGAATTTCCCAAGGGAGCTAAAAAAGGATCATTGCATGAAAAGACGTTTTTTATGTGAGTTACTACTTGAAATATTACAGAAGCGTAGTGCAATGTGTCACTATGGGAATCTACACATAATGCAACGCAATCATGTCAAACAACGATAACTTCAACACAAATTTTTTATTTACAAAACAATTCGGCTGTACTGAGAAAATGAAAGAAACGATATAACCTACGGGCTAAAATTTGTAACGCCGAAGAAGAATTTTGAATTTTTGAATGTTTACCATGATTTAACACTCAAGAATCAAATGATTGACCATGAATTAAAATTTTAAATAGAACTAAAGAGATTTAGTGTTTAGGAACTTTCACTAGACACCCTTTATCCTTTATTCTTTTACAGCAAAGTTAGAGCCCAAAAAAGTCTACGGTTTACCTTTGCAACATTCAAGTAATTCTTGTTTTGTATTGAAAGAGAATCGAACGTGGGCACTCGTATTTTTCGAATGTTAATACTGTGCCAGGGTTGTTTGAGAAGTAACACCGAATCGCTGTTGCTGATAGAATATCGCGAAGACATTAAAACGCTCACGCGCACTGACTGCCGAAATACCTTGCTCGTCAAACGACGCCATTTGGCTGGCATTGGTGCAGCGTGTAGTTAGTTTACAGTGTTAATTCAAAATGCATCCTACAAATTATCATCCCGCCGACTGCGAAACGCGGTCAGTGGTTTGGCTTTTGACTGCCAGGAACGTTTCAGCTGCGGAAATTCTTCCACAGGTGCGTGAAGTTACAGCATGACTTAGGCCCACGAAAGCTTGAGCAACGTTATCACAAATGTTCAAACATACATGGAAACTATGAAGAAAATAGAGAAAAGTCTTTGAAAATTGAATAATAATGTTTGTGGTGAAAATCTCTGACGGTTTATGTTTTGTAAGAATTTGCATCATACTTCCCGAACACCCCTCGTATACAGCCACTATATTGGTGTAACTAAAGCAGTTGACCGTCAGCCGGACTATCTATTGACTGCTCATACAAAGCGATGGTGCTAATTATTTCGAGCAATTGCTAAATTGGTTAAATGCAGGATCTAAAAACCCCAGTTCACGTCAACAGTGCAAAAATTAACAGCTCTTTTTAAACCCGAAATGGAAAAATCCCAAACTCAGCGTTCCACTGTAAAAATTAACAGTGTTTTTTAATTCGACTGAACTTTATGGAGATACCACGCACCTGAAGACCGTGAAGAAGAAAAGAAAATTGGCATTTGAAGCATCAACGAACCCATGAGAGCCCTCATGTATAACACAAGCGGGTGCTGTGATAAAATATTGGACGCACGAGAGTAAGAAATTAAAATCACTTTGTTCTCAAGCGTGTTTGCGGCTGGAGTAATTTGATATTCTTGCAATATATATTTATTTTCATTATAAGAGTTGGGCATCTCCCTGATACGTGACTCTTTTTGGCGTACGCCAGCGTGAGCTGTGGTGACACTGGGCTGGGCTGGGATGGGCTGTGGTTAATATGAACTGGGCAGGACTGAGCTGGGCTAAGCTGGGCTGAGCTGGGCTAAAGTGGACTAAACTGGGTTGGGCTAGGATAGCCTTGCTAGACTGTGCTGGGCTGAGCTGGGCTGAGCTAGGCTGAGCTGGGCTGGTCTTGGCTAGGTTATGCTGCACTTGGTTTGACTAGGATGAGTTGTGCTGGGACGGCTGGGTTGGGTTGAGCTGAGGTAAGATGGGTTGAGCTGATGTAAGATGGGTTGAGCTGGGTTAGATTAAGCTAGGTTAGGCTGGTCTGGGATGGGCTGGGCTAGGATGGCAGGAAGGTTAGAGCTGGGATGGATTAATTAAGCTAGGTTAGGCTGGGCTGTGTTGGGTTGAACTGGGACGGGTCAATTAATTTAGTAGGTTACCTTCGTTGACTTTTTTTTACTTTCGGTGGTGTTTTTCACGTTTGTAAATTTGTACGTTTTGTAACTCTTAGTTACATTTTGTGACGTTTGTTTTGTAGTTCGATAGCAGTTATCCGAGGGCAGTTTGGAATAATTGCCATCTAGCTTACTGTGTTGAGCACTTCAGCGAGGCGTGATACAGACTTTAACACTGATTATGCTAACAAGTTTTTTACAGTGAAGTGATTCAATAGGTTCTTTAAATTTTTTCACATTCTTTTAGTGAATTTTCCTTCGCGTGAATTCTATTGTTTTAACATTATACTGAAATTTTGATCTGCTCACCCGCAAAGTAAAATTAGTATATGCATGAATGAAAGAAGGTGTTATGATATGCGTTTTGAATTCATGTCAATAATATATGTATCCATGTATGTATTGACGACAACACCATGTTGAAACCAAAAATATCTCCTCTGATGTATTTAATACATTGAAAATTTGTGTCTTTATGATGTCAATCAACCATTAGCATCAACATTATTGTTTCTAGCAACCGCATTTGCTTTTGTGAATAAACTTGAAAGACAATAACTGGAATAAAGATACTTCTAAGATTTTTCAACCTGTTTTGAAACTGGAATAACCTTTAAAAAATCTTCGAAGTTCAGCGTACCATTTTTCTGGTATCTAATACAATTTTACTTCACAGTTACGCAACTGTGCGTAAAAACTGAGAAACACGTTGCACGCTCGCGCTTGCAAAAGCGACGCGCTAGAAATTTTGCATTATGTATAGTGTTTAATTATAATTTACGTATAACACTTTTGTAACATTATGTAAGTGTGTATTTCTTCCGTCATAAGAGCTATTCATGCAAACAAGAATGCTTCAAAGAAAGTAAGTGAATACTAAGGATATGTGCTTTAGATTAAAAGAAGATTGTAAAACCTTCCAACAACATTGACGTAAGATGATCTAAACTCGCTGAACTTATTAATGCCTACAAGTTGTTATATTTCAACCTGTTCGTTGTAATTATCAACAGATATAGGTAATGATTTATTGATGTATCAATTGTGATAAATGGCTTAAAATGTTCACTTCTCACACTGAATGAAATGAAATACAAGAAAATTAGTAAAAAAACACAGTTAAAGCCTTGTGAACGTACAAATAAAATATCAAATTTATGGTCATATACGGCTTTTCAATTTGTATGAAATAATTATAAAACATGAAGTATTGAAGTAAACACATATTAAACCTCACTCAATATTTATTGAAACTCATGAATATAATTGTCAGCCCTTCAAAAAAAATGCTTTATAGTCTTTAACGTAGAAAACGAGCTTTTTGGTGTAGTACATCTCCATTTTCTTCAAACTTGCTCTGAAAATTTAATACACTTACTGTGTGTTACAAACTGTGAATACTGAGCCTGCTTTGAATATCGTGAATGGATAAAATTTAAAATATTTCAATTCACTTTATTATGATGAAATTTTTGTCTCGGATTAAAAGGTGTGAACAATTTTGAATGCTTCTGCATGTAATTTATAATTGAAGACTAGAAATAAAATCAGCATTCCATAGAAGGAGCTTATAAATTGTTAGTACATGGTAGCGCATAAGTAACGCACCCTTATTTGTTACCGCAATATACACTGGGTATCTGTAGACAGAATACGACATGTAAATAAACTTTAAGAGTTCCTCTATAGTTTGCAATTAACCCTATCGTTAACCTTTCATAGTTTATTTATTGTTAATTTTTTGAAAGGGTGCGTTACTTATGCGCCTCCCTGTATGAAAACGCTAAGAAATATACATATAAATAAAGTGTCACTTGATTGACTAAAAAAAATTTCCATAAGTTTTGTTATTGCGCCGCTTTATTCCTCACTACATGAAATAAAATAGAAATTATGTGAAACAAGTGATGCACATTGCACCTTTATGCTGTATGGTAAAATTAAACATTTTTCCTTATTAATTTCCTTTATATTATACTGGTAATAGTAACTATAGAAGAAATATCTGGATATTTTTGCTAAATCATTTACATGACAAATTGTGGATTCTGCAAACGGCTCTGACAGTAAAGAAGCAGAACCAAATTTAGCTAGCGATATGGCTTGCGCTTTCGTACTTGGTTGTGCTCTTAGACATGTCTCTGTGCAAACTATTATAAGCTATTACTGAGCGCATGTAAGTATGTATATGATTTACGTGGATCTTTTATTTAATATTTCAGTATGAATAGCTTAAACTTCTTAATTCACGTAGCTGCATCGTTCACAATGTTTGATGTTTGTATCATGTATGTGATGATATTACTCATGTTTCTCGGTGTTGATTAAAATTAAAATTTATGTTAAATAACGCTAGCTCTAAACTTTAAGAAGTCACACATGTTATTTTCCGCAGCCGCTCGTTTATTTTATGTGGCTTATTGTAGCATGTTAATTGCATTCATGAGACCAAATAAATTTTATAGACGTGTTTGTAAACTGGAAAATTGTTTATCTTTCTTCACACTAAAGTACAAATATTAGGAGACCCACAAATATCTAAGCAATTTTTTGCGAATCCGTAACAATTTTACTCGATAATGACATAAATATTCGCGAAAAGTGTTGCCCATGCAGTGGGCAGAGGGCGTAGCGCATAGACAACAGGTTTGGCTTGGTTAACACAACTGCGGCAGGTTAAACTGAAGTTCAATATTTGAATCAAATTACAATAAATTTAAGAGATCCATTTTGAAAATGACGAACAATAAATAGATCATGCCTTAATACAGTTTTCAGTAAGTACTGACGAATACTGAGTTTGTACCTGCTGGTCGGTCAGCAGCATTGTGAAAATCCCCTCGGTGACCGCCGGTGGGTCACATAGCGGTCAAAGTATTCCTCAATCTTGAGCTATGGGTGCTGGCACTCCCAGTAAATATACTGTTAGATTATCTCAGCTGTAGATACGCTTTCCTGACCTCAATCTATTGCGTGTACGTGCTTCTTCCTGTCTTGAAACTTTCTTTGATATCCGGGCGTTTCTTCCTCTTCCTTCCTGTTTTATGTGGCTTCCTTCCCCTCTTTTTTCTAAACACCAATATAATGCATTTCATGTGTCAACCTTATTGGGAAATAAACTGTTTTTTCTTTCTTTCCTTACTAACTTTGTTTCTATGCGCAGGGTCCCTCTGTAGGAACACACCTTGTGCATAGATTCCGTGTTCCACACTTCATGCCATATTCTCCCTTCTCTTCGAGGTGCATTGTATGCGGTGGGAGAGTCTTGAACTAATGCTAATTTGACCAATGTTATACGAATCCTAAGAATAAAACAAGTTTCGATCTCATTAAGTTTATACACTGTGGAGCACCAATAAATTTTTACATGGTAGAGACCTAATTTCTGATCGTGGAAATTTGATTTCTATGTGCCCGATCAAACTATCATTAACTAAACTATCATTCTATGCGCCCGATCAAACTATCATTAACTAAACTATCATTCTATGTGCCCGATCAAACTATCATTAACTAAACTATCATTCTATGTGCCCGATCAAACTATTATTAACTAAACTATCATTCTATGTGCTCGATCAAACTATCTTTAACTAAACTATCATTCTATGTGCCCGATCAAACTATCATTAACTAAACTATCATTCTATGTGCCCGATCAAACTATCATTAAATAAACTATCATTCTATGTGCCCGATCAAACTATCATTAACTAAACTATCATTCTATGTGACCGATCAAACTATCATTAACTAAACTATCATTCTATGTGACCGATCAAACTATCATTAACTAAACTATCATTCTATGTGCCCGATCAAACTATCATTAACTAAACTATCATTCTATGCGCCCGATCAAACTATCATTAACAGGTGTTGTAGATCATTTCGCAAGGCGTGAACCGTGAAGCAACACTAAGTGTATGCGGTGCCTGTCAAGTTTCACGCCAAATGAAGATCAACGCGATGACCGTGTTTTCGTAGTTGGTTGTGGTTAGGTTGTGAGTTGCAGAATTGGGAAATCGACTTTACTGCTCGAAAACATTTTTATTCTTCCTTCCAAATATGAAAAATACAATTGCACGATAATATGCGACCTTGTATGATCTTTATTTTTGAAAGGTCGCAAAACATGAAATTTACTTCATTTATACCGGTAGGCGAATGAGCAATTGACTTATTGGTACCAATGTGTGGAAACTCAGTCAATTAACGTGTTAATTAAGATAACGCTTCAGTCAGCAATATTTTAAATATGCGCTGTAAAATATCCTGAAGAACGTTCTTTAAATAAGAGCAGAAATTAGAGCGCTGAATTAGGCGAGCGTTGCTTTATTGGTCATCGGATCGCATGTCATTGGAAAATAAATTACCAGTAATGAAATACATTACTGTTCTGATATTTTTTACTCTTGAGAGATAAATTGAATTGTGGGAACTGAGAAGAGACTTGCTAAACATGCAGGTCACATTCCCATTTCTGATATCAAGGTGAAAAGCACACAACGCAGTGTGTACTTTAACTTATATTTACTACGTGGTGAGTTTGAATTTTTAAAACCTCACTTTGGTGCTTATGGTTTTAAGTCCAACTAGTTGAATTTTTAATAGGAATATCCTCAATGAGAAATTTGTATGCACTGCTTCTTGAGTTAGCCCTTTGGAAAGGGTTGCATGCTTTTTTTTCGTATTCGAGCCCAAATCTGAAAAACATGAAGAGTTGGTGTTGCTATTATCCAGTCTCTGCACTCTTATTTTTATCGAAATATTTAAATTAATAGATTTAAAATATGGTAATTTTTAGACTGCAAAGATAAACCACCTATTTAGAGCAGGAGATCCCAACCTGAGGTGCCCGCATCCCCTGGGGGTGCGAGACGATATTCCAGGGGGTGCGAGAAAAGTCCAGGTAAATAACAAGATATAGGCTATGTGACGACATTTTCATTTCAGGGGGTGCTAGAAAAGTCCAGGTAAATAACAAGATGTAGGCTATGTGACGACATTTTCATTTCAGGGGGTGCGAGATTCGAATTAAATTTCTTTAGGGGTGCAGGACGAAAAAAAGTCAGAGAACCCCCGCTGTAGAAGCGT
>JACJUY010006221.1:9824-46191 GCA_014220935.1 Platorchestia sp. MABIK | reverse complement strand
AAAAAGTCTTGTTAAAAAAAAACTATTTTACAATAAAAACAGCTCCCCCTCACCACCAGTCCGCCCCCCTTAGTGAGCGTTCTATTGCGTGCACGCCTGTAAAATTTATTGTGGATGTTCAGCACACGTATAGCTTTAATTTAAAGCAAAACAAATTGTTTTGAACATTTGGCCGAAAAACTGTGTTTCGTGGCCTTTAAGAGAACAAAATGGAGCGAATGTCTACAGTACTTCATTCGATGATGTTTTTGCCTACATCTTCTGAATGGTGTAATTTATGTGAGCGATGATATTGTGCAGCAAGTCTCTTTAGAAATACCCATTTTACAGTTGATCGAACAGTTTGCAATGTAGACATAAATACTTGAACAATTTCACTAAGTTTGTAGGCATTCTTATGCACGACTGCATTTTGCTTGGTTCGCCCGTAAGCCAGATATCAAGTAGAAAGGCTTTCAAAGCTAAGTGTGACCAAGTCATTTCCTTGAAAGACACTGGAATAATGAACAACAAAATAGAACTACTGGATGTGTCTCATAATTTCGTGTGCTGAGTATGGGAACGTAATAAAGATGCGAGCACGACCTGTTAAAAGCTTATTAAATGTTGAAAACGCTTCGTTGACGCTAAAAGGGTTATGAAAACAGTGAAGATGAGAGCGATGCTGAAGCGTCGGAGATGAATAAGAAATATAACAGGGCAGCTGGGTCCTCGAGCTCTCATATCTGTGCTAAGAATTTAAAAAAACATAACATAAAGAGCAAGCAAAAAGCAGAACAAACAGTTACATTCTGTATGTTCCCAAATAGAGACTTCAAGAGATGGCAAATTAGTATTAGCGAAGATCCATCGGGCTATTAAAACACTGTCTTCATTTGGCAAAATGAGATCTTTACAGTGAAGGCTGCTATTTGCTCGCATTGATTGATTTCTAGAGCGTGACGCAGGGGATCCGCATACTTTTCCGCTGCATCAAACCAGAGGGAGTGGTGGCGTGGGCAATGCTGCTTACATCTCCTGGCCTGCTTATACAAACTGTGACGTTACGGTCGTGGTCGTAAAGTTCCGGTTGTTTGTGATGAATAGAAGAGGCGAAATTCAGTCAGCTCTAATCCATCGTTGATTTATCCTAGAACGGGGCTTACCAGGCTTTGAAAAATCAGACAAATCTCAGGAGTTGAGCAATTAAACTTCTACTTTTGAAATAGGTGTATAAAAATAAGCAGTTTCCTATAATAAATATGATGAGAGAGAAAATATGACGAGTCACGCATGTTTATACCCGGTATTGTCCTGAGTTATTGGATATGAATGTTTGAAGAAAGGAAACATTGTACTGACGCATTTTCACATTTTCTTGCAATATCAGTGGGATATGGTGCACATTTTATCACAGGGCCAAATGAGTTACATAAGGTTGAACCTCTTGACACTTTTTCCTTTCATATGGATCCTACATCACACGAGTTCGACAAAAATCAAACAAAAGTTCCATACCAATGAGAAAACCAAAGGTAAAACGCTCAAAATTGTACTCCATCATTGAGGTCTGCGTGGGCGATGGCCTCGACCGTTCAAGTGCTTAATCGCTCAGACTGCAATTCCTTCTTTTTATTCTCATAATAATCTGAAGTTACTCAATAAATATGCCCTGGAAATAGATGTTAAGGTTATGTAAATTCTATCAAGCACATGCGTTCTTACGGATAACACACGCAATATCTCAAAAAACTGATAGAAATTAACGAAGCTTTTTATATTCTTCTCTACTGTTCCTTCGAAACAGCGCTATTGCTGTTTCATCAAGTCTAGGATCAGTCCTGGAGACATTGGAGGCATTGGTTTGAGCAGCAGCGATACATCTTGAATCTCCAAGCCTGAGTCTAGACTTGGCACCACAGCAATGCCATCATACGACCAATCATGACAATGGCGCGAGATTTGAAATAATCGAATGAAAGCCAATGATTAGATACGCATATTAATTGATGGTGAAACTTTTGTGATTTTGTTTACGAAGGATGAAAAATTATATACGCTTGTATGTCAATATTCATAGTCTTGATACTTTTTGATTATAAGCGTACTATGGAAAAAAGGGAATCGCAATTGGAATGGTATGGCATCTGATAGATCGAGGCTATTGTCAAAGCTGTTGCCTATGCAAATGTCAGAGATAGTGTCTAATTCTGATTGTTTTACCGTTGATTATTTAAACTATGCTAAAGTTCTGGTGCATGAAACTGGCTATTTTCGACGACCACACGTCATCCAGGGTCAACATGCCAAGGTAAACAACGTGAAAAAGTCCTATCTAATGTATGTTACATGCTCCAAAGATGGAATGATAACCCTAGTCTACTGAGATTGCTAGATATACCTCAGCACCGTATTTCCTGTTTGAATATTTCGATGTGTAATTAAGTGCAGGCTAATGCTCTGCCTCAACCAACTCGACTACACTTCTATTTGCTGTCACATCAGAAATAATTACAGGAAACTGAACTGAACTTTTCATGCACGTCTTTGACAAAAAAGGATGGCTGAAAATCTTGGGTAATTTTTCAAATCCTGGTCAGTCCTGTTTCTGTGAGAATTATCAGCGGATTAGAGCTAATATAACGCCACCGCTTTGATTCAGCACAAACGATGCGAAGTCTCCGACTACGACTGTTACGCCACGATCTCTATGAGCAGGTTTGAAAATGTTGGATTCCAATCACAGATTTGTAATCAGCGCTCAGAATTTATTGCGCTAACATTTCTTTTAGCTGCAGGGATAAAATTAAAGTTTGTTGGGTGTTTTAGTTAATCTGCCGACAGTGGTAAAAATTTGACAGGGTATTAATTGCTGTTCCCCCTGTTTCTGACAAATAACGTAAATCTTGGTTATTTCCTTCACATTAACACATTTTCTTCGATTATAATTCCTTCAGAGCGCGAGTGACTAATGTCACTGATGAATAATTGAGCGTTATGTGAGTTTAGCGATAAAAAATCAACACGTCACCGAATTATACGGTGCACAAACAGCTGGAGACTCACATTGAATCAACTGACGTAATATGCTATTACTCAACAAGTGATTATTACTTCAGAGAGAAGTTTTTAATTTTACTTCGCTCTATCCATGTGTAGAAAATGATCTATCTATTTCTAAAACAACTTTCTTCCCGTTGATCTGCAAATTGAAGTCAAATGCACTTAAAATTGTGGTGAACGTCTTTTGGGTTTCAGTATCATTGCTTGTGTTGAATTGCCATAACTTTTCGTTTCGAAACCGCTCAAAAAGCTAAAAAGTTTATCGTTCGCAGAATTAAAGTTCGACGAGCCTGATGTGACTGCAAATCCATTGGACTACCTCTCCGCGTCCATTGTGGTTAAACAAAGCTGTGAGTGGAAACTTTTTAGGTACACAGTCAACGGCCAAGAAATTTACGATGGCCCCTGGACTTCTAAAAGATACGGTGGACTCGAGCGTTGCAAGGAGCTGAACATGACTGCAGTCCGTCTTTTGCCTAACGGACAAGAAATTGGTCCTCTAAAAGAACACATTTTTTTTGTGCCTGCAGGTGAGCTAGCCCTGTGTTTAAAATTTTGTTTCATGAGAGGGTACTGTTCGGCTGCATGACACGTATTTGGTGATGGATATGAGGAGAAACAAGTGTTTATAATCAAAGAGTTGGGGGAGGTTCTCATGAGACCTGAGAGAGCAATTCACGGCAAACTATGACGGGCTTTTACTGCAGTTGAAGGTTATTTTCATTTATGTGAGTTCACAAAATTAATGATAATTACATCATTATTTTACAATGACATGCTCACGTTTATTATATTCATGATCGTTATTGATCACGTTGGTATACTAATTTGTTCACATATCTACTTCACTGAGTACATTCACCTTTCATATTTACATCACTTAACGCTTTCTGAAATTCGTACAGACACAATGAGTCTTCTTGCCCAAGAAATGCTTAGCTCTGATAACCGAAAAAAAACGGAAAAACGCATTGTTCCAAAGCGTCACATAGAACATTGAGAATATAATGGATGTTGGTCCTCTGGCCCGATATTAAACTAAGCATAAGGTTTCCCACGGCAATGTTAGAAAAATATTTGTACTTTTTTCAATTACTTAGATGCTTCCAGAGAAAACGGAGATTATTGTTCTTTCTTAATATATGTGACAAATACATGTGCAATATGGATTGTAAAGTACATTGCCCATCACACCATAATCGTTATATTCAAGAAACAGACGCAAAAAAGTTTATGCTAAATGCCGTTGTAGTTTTTTAAGTCGAAGCCATGATGCAAAATTTCCATACAAGCTGCTCCAAACAAATTGTAAAATGTATCCAGTAATCTGTGCATAAATTTGTAATTTCTAATACATACTGAACTATGCATCCCGCATGACAGTGTGGTGGCAGTTGTAGCGGTAGTAACTGAAATAAAAGAAGTCTATTTTATATTTTCAACGGGCAAATTCTCACACTGACTTGACTGTTCATAATTCAAAAGTAGATTTATTTAGCAGGCTGACACAAGGCGTGGTGAACACGAATGAGCGTCGTTTTGGTCTCCTAACTGAAACTCCGACAATAAAAGCAGAGTTCATTCCAACACCAATGATGGCAAGAAATGGGACGTAAATTCCATGGATGTAATGTCCTTTAGTGATGTATTCAACAGCTGAAGACCTTGAGATTCAGAGTATACGGTTTTATTAAGGGATGAAACTCTGAGGTAGTAGAGCTGCAATTTCAATTGAATTCTTAACACCTTGTCTTCTTTGTGCATTATATATCAGCAAGGAAAAGAATTTTAGAACAAAAGTTATCAATCACAATCCTAAAATAATTGTGAAACTGTCCGCAGATAAGTGATTTTCGACGTAAGCATTGTTTGAGCGTTTTCATTATAAAATTTCATGTTATTTCAAGTGAATTGTTCAGTTACAAAAACTTTTGAAACATAAAACTAAGCAAACCTCTGGCGGCGATTTGAATACCGACTAATTAACAAACAAGTGCAATTATCGATTTAAAAAAGTACTGGTCTACGCTCAGAAAATGGAAAAAAGAAAAATAGGTGTCATAAATACTTCAACTTAATGAGAATTCTAGACAAACTACAGTTGAATAATTTTCATATCATGAAATTTTCTCCCGTCAATACCGCTCATTACGTTTAATGCCACAATTATTATTCGAATATCATTTCATAAAGGTCAAATTTTTTCGCCTGTTGTCTCACGCCCTTTGGTTGTCGCGCAGCCCAACTACTCTCGATGAAGAGACGCCACCAGTAGAGTAAGGGCTAAACTCATAACAAAATTTACCGGAATTTAAAAATTGTAGCGGCTTTTAAGACGATTTATGGAAGACGTCAGAATTCTATCATTTCCATGGATGGAAATATGGATCACAAAATATGGATCACAACCCAATTACGTTTGAACAATTTTTACTTTCGTTATAATTTTATAAACGTTATTAAACCTAATATACAGGGTGGTTCAGAACAGAGGTACAAAATTGCATACCAAGTTGAAAATGGCCAAATAAACACTTTTTATTGCATTAAATTTGCCGAAAAAATTAGTGTTTTTGAGATAATTATTAGCGGTTTATTGTTTCAGAGTATGAAATTTAATTACACAATTACACGCATTATTTATTTTGAATTGACGTTACCAGCACTCCTATTCTATGAGTTTACAATATTAAAATTTAGCATTAGTGATATATGGCTCAAAAGTTTTACCAATAAGGTTTTACAATGTTCCAGATCGTGCTGACAGGTGACTTCTTGTTGGCACTGTTCAGTTTTAAAGAAACCACGACGCCGGTAACATGAACTGTTTAACAAATGCTGAAATGGAAGATGTTAGTTTCGAAAAGTGCGTCGATGTAGGTGGAGCACATTTTGAACAATTTGTGTGAAGTAAATTCAAAATAAATATAGCGAGTAATTGTATCATTAGATTTCATTCTATAGAACAATAAACAACTAATATCTCATAAACACGATTTTTTCGGAAAATTTCACAGAAGAAAAATTATTTATTTGGCCATTTTCTACTTAATTGGTGTGCATTTTTGTACCTCTTGTTCTGAAACACACATACAGTTGATTTTATGGCGTGACTTGCGGAACTCGTCACATTTCAGCTCACAAGGCTCCAATTTTCATTAAAACCATTACTAGTTACTCTCCAAATGTTTTGCCCAATGTCATTTGAGACAAAAAAATAGTAGGGATTACATTATTTTCAACTAGCAGTTTTCAAGAATAATATTTCAAGAATCATCGTGTTTTCCATTGATATTTTCATTAATAGTACAAAAGCATTTCATATCAATGTGTCCGTAAAGTGTTCTCAAAATTAAACCACACCTCTAACACCTCTAGCACCCAATATTAGATACACCGCTGTAGTTGAGAAAGACTATATTTTGATATTTGTGTTTGTTCCCCAAATGTTTTGGGTCATTTTATTCCATTATTCAATGTCAGTGAGCTAGAAGTATTTCTTTGAAAAGTCATGCAAACATTCGTTTCGTGCTTAACCATTGTGTTTGTATTTCAGGACAGTTCGACTCATCTGGCTTCTACGATAGACTATCATTGAATGTCACTGAGGCGGGCAATCTCACTCTGTACATTCAATGGAACCAGATTCCAGAGTTGTGCGGCTCATTAACGGAATTAGCAGTATATGTTTGGGAATACAGAAATGATGACGTTGATAAAATATACCACGAGAGCCTGTTTACATATTACAATTCCAGTGCTAAGCAAATGACCCTCGGACCCATCGTCGAGTTGTGTCTAGCTCACGAGCTAGAATTCTTTGGTCACCAGAGAGTTGGTCTCAGAGCTGTTCCATTCTACACGAACATTAACCGTGAGTATTGTATTTCATTCTGTCCCGTGCTAGTCTATACGGGTGATAAACGGTATGTTATTCTCAAATATTTGTAACGTTTATAATTTTTGAGATATAGTAATTTGAAATTGGGTTTACTTTGTTATGGTCCGTACGGTGTATCAAATGTTTTGCACATTTAATAAAATTATTTTTAGAAATAAAAGAAACCAAAAAACACGATCATATTGATTTCTACGTAAATGCAGTCCAATAAAAATGAAATATTTTAATTCAGAATAGGTTAAGAATGGAGCAGAATACGGCACGGAAACAACCCAATTAAGTTGCGCATCCTTGGGTTGTCCGAGTCTCGTGCTGTCAGATGCCAATCGCGCACAGGCACCCCTATACGTTCATCAAGCAAGTTTTAGACTATTCAATAATTAGGCCTGAGATGTAAGAAGGATCTGATTGGATTAAGAGAAAATTTTGAAAATTATGTTTCCAACATGCAGGAGAGCGTTTTCTTTTTACAGATATACAGTTAGCGACGAAATTTTTGTACATCCCTTGTCTTTCAAAATTTTCTAGAATTACTTAAAAACCATTGTTGCCACAGGCAAAAGATTTTTACAGGGTGTGAAGCACATATTAGTGACAATCATACGAAGTTTCTAGAACAAAATATCATTTTTGAAAGATTTAACGAGCTGATCTTCAGAAACACGATTAGGTAAAATTATTCATACAGTGAGTAGTATTACACTTCATTTAAGTGAATCTACCATTTGAGTACATTTTTATTAATCAATAGTGTGACCTTCCATCTTCATAACATTTAAAAGCCTTCTATAATAGTTTTCGACAAGCTTTTCCGTAGTTGCAGATGAAGTATTGTTCCATTCTTCATTAGCGATGCGTTTCAATTCCTAAAGATTCTTTGGAGCTTTCTTGTTGATGTTGACTTTTAATTCCTGCCACAAATTTTCTACGGAACTGAGATCAGGACTCATAGAAGGCAATGGCAGCACATTTATCTTATTTCTTTGGAGCCAGCAAGTCGTAGACTTGGCCGTGTGCTTTGGGTCATTGTCGTGTTGAAATTCCCACTGCCTTCCAAGTTCCAAACCATTAGCCGATTCCTTCAGGTTTTCGTCCAAAATAGAAATATAGTTATCAGAGTTCATCTTCCCTTCAATTGCAACCAATTTTCCAGTACCCGATGCCGCAAAACAACCCCAAAACGTCAGTGATCCACCTCCGTGTTTACCTGTTGGCACAGTGTTCTTGGGCAGGAAAGCTTCATTATTCTTGCGCCAAACCTTCTTAACGTCATTGCACCCAAAAAGCCCGATTTTGGTGTCGTCACTCCATAATTAATATTCTCTCTCAAATGCCTTTGTTCTTATCCAAGTTTGACTATGCAAAGTTCAAGCGAGCAGCAACATGACATGGTTGGTGGAGTGGAGTCCTTCGAAGTCGGCGTCCGTACAGGCCTTCCTTGTTCAGACAGCGCTAGATAGTGCGATTGTTCACGCTAGTTCCCTGAGCGTTCGATCTCTCGGCAATGTCGTTTAGCTTCACTCGTGGATAAGCGTTGACCTCACTACACAATATTCGAGAAGTTCTCACCGAGAGTTTTTGTTTGCAACCACGCCCAGGCAACGTTCCTACAGTACCACACTTAGCAAAGTTTTTTATGATAGATTATACTGTAGATCTGGGGATGCTCAAACGCTTAGTTATGTCGCCATAACTATTTCAAGCTTTGTGGCAGTAAATAATCTTCTGTCTGAGGTCCACATCGAGTACCTTAGTTTTTCCCATCGTGGCGCTAGTGTACGAATGACAAAGCTCTACTCCTCTGGCTGTCCGTTAGCTCTGGTGCAATTTTCTAGAATGTTCTCATATCTAGAATGTTGAAGAACATTTTAGACACAAATTGTTTTAAACAAAACAAGTATAATGGTAGATACTTATCAATGAAATGAAGTGTTCTCAATTTTTTGAATAATTTTGTCTTTTCGTGTTTCTGAAGTTAAGTTTGTTAAATCTTTCAAAAATATTATTTTGTTCTAAAAACTTCGTATTACTGTCATTTATATGTGCTCCACACCCTGTGAAAATCTTATGCTTGTGGCAACAATAGTTTTTGAGTTATTCTAGAAAGTTTTGAAAGACGATGGGTGTACGAATAATTTCGTCGCTTACTGTGTGCAAATTAGCCCCAATGCATCGCCTTATACATTCTACTAATATCTCTTTGAGTGAAACAGGGGTTGCATGAAAAAAATAAGGTAAAAGATTACAAAATAAGCTCTGACTAGGAATAAAAGAAACATGGTAATACATTTTTTGGCGAGTAGCAGCTGAACTTTACTATTGGAGACATTGAAAATTTGTGAAATCTTCACGGCCAATGTTTAGCGCCTAGGTACAAAAGATCATTCAAGCGCTGGAAAAATGATTCCTTATTTTCGAACCATGTTTTCGCTGAACTAATGTTGATGTACCAGACAAATGGAGAAGACATTGGTTGCCCTTTGAAAATGATTTCATCATGAGGGCTAAGACGGTTATGAAAGCTTATTGCAGCGGGACGTAAATAGTAAAATTTTTACAGGGAATTTTTTTTTTCACATCAATAAAAGACTTCTGTAGAGTAAAATGTGCATAGCTGATTTCCTAGCGTCGGTATTCATCGGAGGTCTTCATATTTCTCGGCTTGAAGAGCTGATTTTCTTCGTAACCATTCCTTATCAGTTTTGAACGTTATGCAGATCAAAATTCAAGACCAAACGAGCGCTGGATATTTGTTACCAGTCTGTTTTAGTATTGCAGCAATAGTATCGAAATCGTCTTTAGCAGTCTTGAAAGGTCGTACTCCGAAAAGAACCCTAACATCATTGTCGAAATAATTGACGTTGGAAAAGTTTCATGTTGTTCGTTCTTCTTCTTCAATTTACTTTTATGTTAGTGTATGTAAACGTACATTGACCATATTTCACCTTGAAATTAGAAGCTAAACCATTAGTAGATAATTTATTATTTCAAATCCTCACGCTAAGGTGAACAAATGATAATTGAATTTTCATAGAGTTATTTCGGTTTACGTTTCCTTAATTTTTAAATAATAAGTAAATATCTGGGCGTTATTACTAAGTTTTGATGCATGGTAAATTTACTTTATTTGTCATTTTTTCGGTTTTGCACAAGCAATATTTTCTGCTATAGAATTTAATGATTACACGGAAAAGTAATTGCATCAAAAAAATCGAGTTAGTCCCTGTAGATAGACGAACAAATTTGGCTCTTTTCAAGAAATGAAGCGAAGTACAGAAATGTACTTCAAAGCCTTTTGTTATCCTGCTTATAGGTAGCATCAATTCTTGTACAAGTCATTTAGTATTTTTTGTCTGAATACAATCCGTAGGGAACCCACCCATGTTTTCAAAAAGTGAGACAATTTGAGCTCTCGCTGGCCTGCAGCTAGTATTTTGATATTTCTCATTTCGGGGCTTCGATCCATTTCCCGAACAGAGTTATTAAGTTCTGCGAGAATTACACGTTATTACAATTTCCTCATTTTGCCCAAGCTCGTATGTATTTTGATGAAGTTTGAGCGTTTTCTGCGAGAAAAGTGAAGTTTGAAGAAACTGCTCTCATTATCAATTTTGAAATTCGATTTATTTTGCTACAATTCGAAGTGATCAGCAAATATGTTGATGTTGATTGACAAATATTAAAAAACATTTTGACATTAAGTTCACCACAGTTTTCGCTACGCTGTACCTCCAACAAAAATATCGTTAGGAATGACACATCATCGATCAAATTTTAAGCAAATGATTTACATATTATTGATCATCTCATTAGATAACGCATTTGCTTTAAAAAACTGTTTTTCCTCTGAATCTTGTTAGGAGAGGATGAAGTGCTCCCTCACTCATTATGAGAGCGTCTGTAATAGCCTCTCCGACTCATTTTCTCGAGTTTCTGCACCTCTAGGTTTTGGCAACAGAAAAATTCGACCTTCATGACACATGCTATTCAAAGTTTCTGTAATGGGTTTCCACCGTAACACAGTTCAGCACCTTATTTTCTTATTACTGAGCCAGGCCAAATAAAGGGCTCTAACAATCAGCCCGGCTGTAACTGGCGCAGTAGTTAGTGAATTAAATCTAATGAAGAGCAACTGACAGCCAACGAGTCACTAGTGAATAAATCAACTCTTATCGACCAAATAAAATTTGAATTTTTGGTTGGGTTACCTCTAATCAACCATGATGGTCAAAAGATAACCCGTCAGGAAATTTAAATACCTACAGTAAAGGAACTTAGAAAATTCAGCACCTTAGTTCACTGTGAATTATTCTTGAATGGAGTGTATATAATTGAGGTTGCAATAAATGTCGCACAAAATTTAACTACTGGTTAATTCTTGATAAGATAAATAGCTCTACGAAACTATTCCCTCATAAGTTCAATGAAAATACTGAAGAACAATTTAGTTCAAACATAAAATTTTTAGTACGTCAAACATTGTTTGGAACATTTATTACAAGAAGGGAAAGAATCTAATTTTAGTGACAGCCAACTGGAGAACAGATTGAATGTGTTCCGCTTGATTTGAGCTGTTTCATGTTCTACGGCGTTTTGCATCGATCGATTTCAGTAATGGTTTGTGTTCTTTGCAGTACCACTATCGGAATTAGACTGGTCATTTTCATACTCAAAAGATGACAACACTTTGACTGTGGACTGGACTTCAACGGAAAGTGTGGATGTGTGTGGACTTTTACCTGGTATGGCACTGGATTTCACCACCTACCTCCAACGTACGTTAAAAAATACGTACACTGTGGCATACGACAACAAGTCTATAACTTTGCCTGATGCTCGCTCCTTTACCCGCATCGATGTAATCGTCCCCTCGTTGCAGAACATGCGCCTTTACACCAGAAACACTGTCGGTAAGAAATTTATTAAATCTACATTTTCGATAAGGGGTTCACGAGACTACATTCTAGAATTAGTTACTGAAAAATATTGAACGTATTTCAAGTCATTATGAAGAATTGTTTATTCAACGGCTTTAACTTACCATGGTAGCACATGCACAAAACATCTCACTATCAACAGAACACTTGATATAACTTTGACTTTCAACAAATCAACTAGGTATCTTCTACTAACTGAGCACGGAGGAAGCAATGGAGATGACATATATGAGGAGAGCAAGTGAGAGCAGAAAATAATGTAAATTGATTAGCTGAAATGTAAACTTTTTGTGACAAAGCCAGCAACTTATCGTAACTATGTTAAATAAACTGCAATCGACCGGCATGGCATAAATCATTTCACAAATTTAGTGTCTCATTGACGTAAACCAGCCTCATCTAAATAATTCCCATGCAGTCATTGTTTTGTGTATCTAGGTTGTGACTTCCATTGCACATCTCGTGCACGAAACACCCAACTATACAGTCATAATTTTAAACGAATTATAATTCTGACTATGATCTAAATGTTATAAGTTCATTCAGTAACGAATAAGAAAATGAAATCTTTGCCTATTTTACTAGTTTAATTATGTTAATTTTTCCAGATTAGGAGAGAAAAAATTCATTGATTTAATTACGCAGGAAAAGTTTGAGATGAAACTAAGGTTTGATGGGAATGAATTTAATTTTTATCAGCTTTTCCAGTGAAATGCCGAATAAAAATGAAGAAAAGAACGAAATGTGACACTTGAAATTGGTTGAAGCTGCATCTGAACCGGCTGAATTTCGGAAGCCTAAAAGAAAATTGAACACATTTTGTAAAGCTGAAAGTTGTTGTTCAATATTATTTAAAAATTTCAACAATGAAATCATTAGGCGAACTGTTACAGCAGCATTATGTTTACATTTAATTGATTTTCATCAATATACGAAAGTTAAACTGGAATTTGATCGAGCACTCTTAATCGGGAAGGAAACTCACAAGCGTTTGATAAATTATGGGAAATAGACTCGTATCCATTCATTGGTTTTAGTTCACGCCTATTTCAGTATCAGTGAAATAAATCAATTTCCTTCAGCTTGGGTAACATATCCACTCTTCAAAATGAAGTTTGACTTGAGAAAGAGTTGAGGTTCTCACGGAAATCCATTAACGGTAGCTATAGCTGAACGGATGCTGTCTCCCTGCAGAAGGCTCCTCAAAACAGAGACATTTAATTAATCTTCCATTTTCACTTAATGGAGAGAGACGGGGTGGTTATACGAGTACTTGACGAGAATGGAGGGTTCATGAACCGAAATGTAGAAGTACATTTAGGAATATTTGAGGGATAAATGATGATGTGCTCAGAGCATATTGTTAACGAATTTTCAATTTGCAGTAAATTTTCTTCCGAATACACTTCGAAAATAAAAAAGACATTTTCAGAACAAGTTCCACCAGCTCATGTTAGGTAAATGAAATGAAAGGTATTTCACTGGGTAGAAAAAATGTCGTTGGTATATTAATTATAACTAAGCAAAAACGTGACTGTGGCACCTACAGCTTTTTTAATCTGGGAAGTTTGTGTATCGATTCGAAATATCAGGATAGCATTTCCACTCATCGATCTCTCCCGTTCGACGATAGAAGCCCCTCGTCAATAAGGTTAGTGTGTAGATGAAGAAAGCTATGCTGAATGAAACTGAGCGAAAGTTCTGTATTGCAAAACCAAAAATGTCCATCAGACGCGAAGAAGGGAATGAAGATTCCAAATAAAATTCTTATGCACAAAATGCTTACTGTTGGAAAAAATACATCAATTTTTTTTTAATTTCTGCTCCCATTATTCGGCAGTGTGAAGTTTCAAGTACGGATAAAGAGTATGCAAATGATTTTAATTAACAGTACCTAATGTCAATTGGCAAAGATTTATTGAGACCACGAGTTGAACAGCTGCGTAAAGTTATCTTACTAACTTCGAAATAGTTCAACATTTATCGAAAAAGAAATTTTTTCGGATCTCATAGTGTCAAATAACAAAATTTTGCTTCTGGATCATCTGATTTCAGGTATAATCTTAAGTGCTCGCGCTGACGCCGTCCTCACTACGTTCAGCGAGTGTGTCCAGCTCGGCCGGGAGAGCGGCCGTAGACTGCTCACCCTCAGAGATCGACTCCATTTGCGAGGTGGGAACAGTCGCGTGCTGGTCGCGTCGTATCACCGCTAATGCGTTCACAGCGATGGGTTCATTAGGATCTTGAGTATGTGTTCGTTAAAGACGATGAACGTTCACACGTTTTGAATCTAACGAGAATATAAGTCCTCCGTCTAAATCACGTGTCAATGCAATCGATTTTACTACTTCGTGCATCTTACAGGGATTCTTCTGAAAGACGTTCTTAAGGCTCTATGGTTTGTTTTAGATAAGTAGTAGGACGGAATTCATCTCGCTCAGGTATACGTCATCTGGATGTTATGATCCATACTAAATGATAGGTTATTTTAAAACACGATTTGCGTATTATTCTAACAAAAATAAATTTGAAAGTGTCTTGCAAATTTCATTATTGCATGCCCTCTTGAATTTGATGTGAGATAGATATAGCCTATGAGATTCTTCACGGGATACGCAAGGTAGTCTCAAGATATAATTTCTCATTAACACATTCTTTAATATTAACTGAGAAGATGGGTAGAACCTTCACGCTTGTCCGATTCATGATTTCCACAGAGAAAACTTTAACCTTGTTTAATGTACAGTTAAACCTCCGTATACATAAAAACAAAAAGTGGTCCTACTTTGCAGAAATTTCTGGTCTTGGAATTTTATCATTCAATCTCTGATGCGTGGGAGTTCTTTTTTAACAAATACTTAAAGCTTCACATCTTTAATTGAGGATGTTATTTCATTCATATATTCGGAACAAAATATGCTTCGCTAATCAATTCAAAACTTTGGAATTTTCTAGTGAAACACTGAGGAATTGAACAGAGGACATTTTTTCTGTTAAACTATTGTAGTTTACGTCCTCCATAGTCACATATAATCGAGTCTGTTGAATAGAAGTAATGTTCATTGTCTCATCTGCAGGGAGGTGTTTGTATTCTGTGCATCCATCAAGCTTTTCTTTGTTTACTTTCATTTATGCCTATTCATTGATGCTTTTATATACTTTCGAATAAAAATGATTGGAGATCTCGTTTGACGACAATGAATGTCTCATTTCAGCAGATAACCCAAGTGATTAATTCCTTGTTCAGATCATTTCCTTTGTCTAGTCCTCGGTCAAATGACAGCATTTCCAGAGTTAAGATTGTCTCTGCTTCCATTTCGGGGCAAAAATTAGCATCTCATGTTATATGAATATTATTTTAAAATATTTGGATTACTAGCGACAATTAGGTATTCAATAGAATTTATTAAATATTTTTAACTTTGTATAAGTCATTCTACGGCAATTTATTTTCAATTCGCATTCAGTTCATAGATTTGTGATACCCATTTTGTAACTTTTCATCTACCTAAAGCTAGTGTTTTTTACACTGATTTATTTCGTCAACTAAACGATTTATGTTAAAGTTTATAGTTCTCAAAACTCAAATCCAATAAAGTTTTCTTACATACCGTGTAACATTTGATCGCCCTAGATAGGCGTGTTACGACACTGAGAGGCCAAACTGCAATCGTTATTTTTATTAACGTTTTCTCAGTTGTGGTGTCCTACGATGAGATCCCAAGTTCAGTTTTGGTACTTAAAATTTTTTCGGGCGTATATTATAGTTCACCTCGAGCCACAGACAGATTAATTTCAACTGACGGCATTTTTAAATCAAGCAAGAGCACTCAGTCGAATTTCAATCGATGGCTGCTTTCTCTATGTTCAAATTAGGTTTACAAAATTCAATTCAAAAGAAGTTGGCTTTCACTCAATGAAGTGTTTGATCATTAAACAAACCGCTTTAATTTTAATACTATTATGCAACTGAAATGATCTAATTTTTTCAGATGAAGACACCTGGATTGAACATACACCGTCCGATGATGGGCTGACCGCCAGGGCCGAGGATCTGAGGGAAGATGAGCATTTTGCAGATCAGCAAAACAACTTCTGCGCCGTAGCTCGCGCCGGTGACGCGCGTGCGCGAAGAGTTGATTGTGCTTCCCAGCAGCGCTGTGTGACCATCGAGAATTAATGGACATGATCTTGTGTTACACAGCAAGGCTGTGTCACCAATGGCAGTTGAAGGACCGTACCATGTTTGACTTGCAGTAGCGTTGCGCTTTTGTGTTTATTTTGCGTTAATCATCACGGTATAACTGAGCGGGGAGCCACTTTCTCTATTTCGTTGAGCCCAGAGACAATGTAAATTCCAATACACTCATCTAAGAGTCAGTTTCAAAACTCGTAGAGCTGAAACAGAGGTTGAAAAAGGCTTTGAAACACACGGGATCCAATATTGTCTAGCATGATCTAGGTACACCAAGCCTTTGCGTTTGCCTTTAGGGGCATGTGTGGCCATTCATCTGACTTACCGCTGATTAGTTTTTGTTCTGGACCTTAATGTATTCCTGTCAACATGTGGTGAATTCTCAGATTGCAACGGAGAGAGCAGAAGCTGTCTCCTCTATCTCTTTTCATTACTGTGATTCCATTTTCTCATATTCTTGAGCACGTTTTCATTTTACAGCCGTTCCAATTGTATTCGTTTTGGAACACATCCACCTTGGTTATTTCTGTACGAGGTTCATCCAGGTATCAGCAAATGACGTGCATGTCTTAACAGCACTGTATTTTTGCACCTCAGAATTTCAGCACCTGAGTACTTTGAAATTCTAACATTAGACAGCACCTTGAAATCGAAACTTAGTATCTTGAACTATTATTGTTTTGAACTCAGGCTCATTTAAATTAGCACCTTATTATCACCGCTTGCATGCAGCACAGTGAACACTTTACTTGCGTTCGTGTATTTGAATGCACTGAAAAATTCATGTGTTAGTATAGGCTAGTCCTAAAGATGATCAAAACTTCATTTTTGTGCTATGAAGATCGTCATTCAAACAGCCAAACGTTTATATTTTCGAATTAATTAGGTTTTTCTGAATAACTCTAAGATAATTGAGTTAGGATAGACTAAGCACGAATCATTCATTTGAAAAAATTGAATTTGCATCCTTTTTTCCTGGAAGATTTAAGAGACGGTGTCATCAACCGAGCAACAATTTAGCCCAGTTTTCAGGAGAGGGCAAATTCGAAAATTAACAAACACTATTTGAGCTGCGCATGAAAAAATATTTTTTTTATCTAGACTCCGTCACGGCTTTTTCTAACATCTCTTTTAAAGTTCAAGTCATGTGTTCTGTACTGAGAGACCGACGTAACTTAATTAAATTCTCCTCGTCGAATAATTTTGCAAAAGTGAGGTCTGTTTCGTGGACCCCTGAAAACTATATAACGTCAGAGGCTGTAAAATCTCAACAACATGTTTGCTCCACCGAAAGGAATACACACGTTCGATGAACGTATTTTATGTTTAAAATCATAAAAAGAGTGTGACATTCCAAAAAAGTTAATCTGGCCTGCTAAAAGCTTTGCTGTCATTGAGACTTGAATAGGTTTTGCAACAACCAGGCAACTCTCCAAGAAAGAATTTACTAGCTCCATCCGGTCTCTGCAGTGAACGCTACGGGTTATAGATACTTCGAACAGAACAGTTGTGTTATAATCTTGTGAATGGTTTATCCCTTCATAGATTAAAATAATGCCACGAACATCATTTTGGGCTCGTTCATAATTTATGTTTTATACAGTTTTGAACAACCAAGTGAGGCAATGTTTAATTGCTATCTAACTTTGAATCGCTCATTTTCACTTCAATATGTACGAACAACTTGATGATTGTTACGGAGCTCAATTTCCTACCTTTCAGTTTCTTATTCACGAATCATTAAAATAGTTCGACGTAATCCAAAAATAGTAACCCAAAACGTAATCCATACCAATGGTACTTGAAGATTTAATAAGCACTGTCAAGGATGCATGGTTTGCTCATCGGTATGAAAGCATATCCCCACTCCTAAAGTTACTTCCACTCTGGTCCGCTTGTATTAATTATAACCTGAGTCATGTGTCTTCTCAAACATGTTCTACGCCTTTTCTGCAGAAATTTACATCCTACCAAATGTTGTCTGATCGACAGGAATTAAAATAACTTCAATCCCTCACACTACTTTCAATTCAACGGAAACGGGCAGAGTTTGACCATTTTTGACTCGATAACGATGGGACATAATCATTAACTTTAATATGAAATTGCTTATTTTGATTCGCGTTACTTGTTCTCTTGAGGCGATTTTGCGCGGCATTTATTCCTGCACCATGAAGCACTTCTTCTTTACTTCTTGCTGTTGTTGAATGGAAAAACTGGTCTCGATCTTTCAGCGAGTTCATTTGCTGTCGTAGCTTTATGCTAACACTTAATGTTTTATTATATTATGGCTCATATTTTATAATGATCAGTAGGGCAAAATGGTTATGTATTACTGCTTCACTAGAATAGTGTTGTATTCTTGCACCATGAGCACAGGCAGCTATTTTGCCGTGCATTTTTGACCGTACTGAAATAAACTTGCTTCAGAAGTTTGTTTTTAATATACCGATTAATATCTTCAAAGTGTATGACTACATTTCCATTAGGGCTTGCGGCAAAATCGTTTCAATTCGCTTTCAAAACCAAAATTGTCTTCTAAGGCGTTAGTTTTCAAGTGTGGTGACTTCCTACTATTGCAGGTCAACAGCTGAATTAATAGTATATTCTTCACTTCTGAGAATTGTGACTGAGAATTGTTCCACTGATCATAGTTTGCATTCCGACGAACTACATACTGACAGCTTTTGAAGTTCATCTTCTATGATTGAAATATATTTAGTCAGAGTAAGAAATGAATAAATATTCAAGTACAGTGAAATTCGAAATTCGAGTACTGGTAATATTCGAGTAAATATGGACGAGCAAAAACGATGAAAGAATGAATGAAAAGGTTAACCATTGCATTAATTCTGTCGCACGGTGCTATTACTATGAAGAAACTTGGACTCATTCAAATATAAAACAGAAAAATTATTCCCAAATGAACTTTTCACACAGACCGTACAATTTGTTATAATGATAACAAATCTCCTCTGTTATCCTCTGACGAGGAAGAAAAGTCTCTGCTCCACAATTTAGCTCAAAAAGAAACTGAAACCCCTATATAAACGAACGTAGATTTACAGAAAATTGTGCTACCACAGCTTTATTTATTACACTGCTGCGAGCAGTGTGATGAACTTCGCAGCATTGTGTAATCTCTTTACCATACGATAATACATTAAAGAAATAAGAAATAAAGGTCTTCAAATTTGTTGAAACAATTTGGGCTTCAATTTAGTTCTTGTAATTATTTCTCAGGTGAATTTTCCTGTTGAACAATATTAACTAACAGCAATGCAAAAATGTGTGGAAGAATTAAGTCCCATTTATTGATTTCTAAAATGAATTTCGAAAATTTCAGTTCGAACTGAATAATTCAAATTTAAATTCCCTTATTCGATCATATAATTGATAAGTTGAATTGAAATTGGATTAATTTTAATTTAACTTTAATTAATTCAATGAATTAATGAAATTCATGAATTTGTATTTGAGCGTGATTATTTTGAATTTTCATGTGTAAAATATGCTGTTTTTAGGTTAAATTTAGTTTGAGATTGGTTAGTTGGAATTTGATTTTAAATTAATTTGAGTTCAAGTTTGATTGATTAGAATTTTCGTTGGACTAGTTTAATAAAAGTTCGATAAATTTGGCATTGAATTTCATTGCTATGAACTCAAGTTTGATCTTTTTTAAGTTGAGTTTGATGAATTTACTCATGAGTTTGATTAATTTGGAGTTAAAAGTCTATAGATTTAACATGGCAAACAACAATTATTGAGATTGTACTCGTTAGTTAAAAGAGCTAAGACGATTTCCTTCTTCCCATCACAGACTGGCATTATAAGTGAATTCGTACCCCGGAAAAAAGCTTGTTGATCTCCGGAATGTAAATTCACAGCAATAGCGTGTCATTGAGCCTACGAGACGAATAATTTCCTTGACCCCATACCTCAGAATACACTGCTTAAAAGTCATGGACAGAACAGAAATTCCAGGAAATGATTAATCTTGCATTTCTAGTTCACGGTTCTAGTTCAGCAAACACTAGGATAGGAATGTTACATGAGACCAATAAATTATCTGAGTACTTAAGGCTCTCGCTCTACTTTTGTCGTCCGTTTGAATTTTTACGATGAGATCGATCAGTAAATCAATAGCGCATTTTTAATAGCCTTCAATTCACGCATTCATACATGTTTTTGGGATTTTATATTTTGCCTGCTCTCCCACTGCAATTTTTTTATTGTACTTGGTATACCCCACTATTTGTTCAACGGATTTGTAAATACGAGTGTGCTCGAGACGGGGTGCCTTCTGACTTGACTGATACAGTTTAATCATCTGCACGATTTTTGCCTGCCAAAATTGGTACGTTGGATATGCTGAAAAACTTGAAAAGGTTACTGGTTGTAGTGACTTTGTTTAGGTGTAATTCTCAAGGAATTGCATCTCAATAATGTAATAATACTTTAGAATCATTTAATTATTTACTTTTGAACGCGTGACACTGAAGAAACAGCAATTTTTACACTTCAGCTTTCAATGTAGTTTATGGTAACGCCCCCTGAGAATGATTTGTCTTCGCCTGGTGGCAAAGATAGAAACTAATGTTTCAAATTAAAATGCATCTTCTTACTCTAATTAAACTTAAGGAGAAATCTTGCTCAGAATAACTGGTATAAATCAAGTTATGAGTTATAAATTATACTTGGTTAAAAATTTGCTCACAATAACTGGTAGGAATCGAGTTATTTCTGATAAATTTTATTTGGTAAAAAATTTAATTTCATGGCCATCCTTTTCCTTTTTTTGTTGTTGTATGCAATCCAGCATTGGTTCAGATTCTTCATAGAATAACGTCACCATCAGGCAGTGTTCAAATAAGCTGTTTAAAATTTTCAGAAAATTGCCAGGTCATATTCCGAAGAAGAATCACATTTAATGAAGGACTCTGAACATTCAAGGATAGTGGTCTCACCAATGCTGTAGAAATGTACAATGCAACGATGTACAACAAAAATCTCCTAAAACGTTGTGGCTGCAGGCAATTCACGGTGATCCCAATTCCCTCACTTATCTAATGTTACTAAAAATACTCGCGACTTGTTCTCCCCGTTTTATTTAAAGAATTATAGTTTCGCAACCTTAATAAGATGTACTCGTATATTGAACAGTTTTTGGATCTCATAACATTGTTGAATAAGCATTGGATTTATTCTGTTTGTGAACGCTTCACCTGTTTCCCAGATTATTTTTTTCACTTCAAGCACAGCCTAGGGGACAGTTCCAACATTCATTTAGGTGTGTTTCCTAGTACATTTTGATTCAGTTCGCAGTTTGCCGTAACATTCGAATAATTCGCTTAATGTTTCGGTTTTGGAGTTAGCTGATGATTTAATGCTACCCATGAAAATTCAAATCTAACTCGTCGCAAAGGAAGATAACGATAGAGACATGTCAGATAATGATGTCCGCATGTTTTGATTGTACAATGATTTTCTCGTATTTTTTAAATTTTCACATGAACATTATTGTATAAAAATTTACCGTATAAAAGTACAAACTTTCATTTTCAATGTGTATTACAAACTAACATCAAAACAAGGAAACGTAAAGCAAAATTATGGGCAACAAACATTAGGAGGTGAACATTATAGTTACTAATCTGTATATTGAAATGATTTTTATATTCTTGGATTGCTTGGTTACTGGGTTGTGAGTTGGCCCATCTACCCTCTGCGTGCGATGATAACCTTGTGCAAAACTCAACGCCCAGTATTCAAAGTTATAATATAAGCAAACATTTGAAATTTCCTCACGGTGCGTTGTGCATATATACTATCGGCTGCCACGCAGTACCCATTTACGAAGAACGTTTTTTTTAAATCTGTTGCATCACCGGCCTGACCCAACAGGTCATGGGTGATCTAGTGTTTTTGAAAACCACTTTCTTATCAGCGACACAAAGCACAGGATAAGAACCATATGCGTTTATTGATAACGACTGCGTACTATCAGCATTGCATGTCCTGGTCATCAGCTTTCACCTGAAGGTCAGTGTCACGCGAAACCAGAGACGAGAAGGCTGAGTAGGTTTTAAAACTGAACTTATAAATTAAGTAGAATGCATTGTGAAGTTGTGATTGTGCGATCCAAAAATTTTTTCTTGTTTTCTTCCAATACTAATTGTCATTGTGGAAAGGTTTTTTGCTTCATTAATTACTGGACTTTGTTATTTACTGGGATGTATTTCGTTCACTATTTGGTATTCGTATTGTAACTATAACTGTTTCATTTCTAATAATTACACTTGTACAGTGCGTTCGCTGCAAAAGTTATCGATTTAAGAATGCTGTAGTTTTTGAAATATTAGTGCTAGAAGACTGAAATAGGTTGCATTGAAAAGAGCATAATATGAAAATTAATTTTATTTTGATAAGTTTATCTTTTTGTCATCCTAGCTGAAAAAAACGTGAGCAGTTCTGATCAAAGATTGTTGGAAAACATGATTTTTAGTTATGTCACAATGTCACAATTTCAATGTCACAATTTTGGAAATGTCACATTTCTTTCAAAGGAACGCCAAATAAACAATTTCATCGAAATGAAATAAAATTTCGAATCCTGCTCTTTTCAGTGAAATTTACTTCAGCGTTCTACACTAATATTTTAAATACTTCAAAATTTTTAAATCAGCTAATTTTTTAGCAACAATTATTGTAGCGGACACCATTTCATTTCCAATTACCATTTTTCCTTCATAATTACGTATTCGTATTGTAACAATACTGTTTCATCTCTAATAGGTGTACTTGTACAAGGTATCCATTACCTACGACGACAATTATCAACATCACTACAAAAAATTGTATCTCACTATCTGTGATTTTAATCATTAGTGCTTTCTCATGATAATAATTTCTTCTATTCTTGTATAAAAAGTTAAACTCAATTAAATTTATTGGTGATTTTTATGCGTGTAATGAAATTGGAACCAACACCAGGACACGACTGCAGGTCCTAAGCAAGTGTTCACAGAAGTGAAGCTACAATAGTTTAAGTTTAAGAGTCTTGCTGTGAGTTATACATGTAACTAGTAGCTTCCCCAGGATCCTGCATCATGACGAGAAAGTGAATAAATCAGCTCATTACTCTGTCTTATTAGGATCTAAATGATAGTTTTGGCGCGTGATTTTTACGTTGCTTTTTTCGCACACATGACTAACTTCTGCTTGATGTTAGTTTGCCCATGTGATTGACATGCATAAATAAGGGATTGTGCCTATGATTAGCTTTAATATTAGTTTAGATGATGGAATAATGTTAATTAATTTTTTATCAATTGACAAATTATAATTTCGCATAGAATCAATTAAAATACTATAACATAAAGAACATGTTTTGAAATTACTTTGTATGGACAGATAATTCATGCTCGTCCGCAAGTTATTTGAGCTCTTATTTTTATGAACTGTTCCCCTCCCACACCCCACGATGTTATCATCTCACCCGCTTATCTTAGCAAGATAACATATTCTCATCAACTGATAGATATAAATACATTTTGTTCTACATATATTGCAATTATGCCAATTATAGGCCCTCAAGATAGTTAGCGTGATTTAAATCTGTTATTTTCTAAAGCACTGAAACAGGAATTTAATTATTAAGCCTTCCATCATGGTGATATTTTGAATAACCTAAAGATATAATTTTTTTGGAAAACCTGCTTTCAAATGAATTGCTTTGATGCATCTAATTTTCTTTCTTTTAATTGTTCTGTACTCATGTTGGAATAACTCACGTCAATATCAATAAATTCCAATGTACGTAACTAGGGAAGGAGACACCCAATTAGGAAGCAAACAAACAAACTACGTCTTATTCCATTGGATGCCTCGCCAATATCAATTAATATCTCATATGATGCTGTTACTGAAGATTTACTAGTGTACACACCCTGTGATCAAAGAAAGCTTATTTTATTTCTCCAAGATATTTATTCAATTGATAAAAATTGAAGTCTGGCCGTTTGCATAATCTCAAAATAAATAAAAAAGCAAAGACATTAACTCTCATATTAATCATTGTATTTAATCAAACAAGAGAATTTAAAACCTAACGTTTCGACCTCTAAGTGTCATCTTCAGCATCTGAAAAATTGTTTAAGAACGTAAGTCCATTTGAAAAACATTTGAAAATTAACAAGCTATTTGAAATGCATAAGAGAATTGCGGGTCGTTTAAAACTGGCTTGTCTTTCATGATAAAAAGCGATTCTAGAATACAGAGATCTATTTGACTAGATGCAGTAGCAACATTCTTAAAATCGTCTAAGCGAACAGAGCGGACAGCAGAGAGCGGATTGCGTGAGAGCGGACAGCAGAGAAGTGCGACCTACCTGTTCGCTTATACGATTTTAAGATTGTTGCTACCGCATCTATTCAAATAGATCTCCGTATTCTAGAATTGATTTTTGTCATGAAAAACAAGCCAGTTTTAAACGACATGAATCCTCCTATCCATTACAAATAGCTTGTTAATTTTCTAATGGTTTTTCAAATGGACTTACGTTCTTAAACAATTTTTCAGATGCTGAAGATGTCCTTAGAGGTTGAAACTTTCGGTTTTAAATTCTCTTGTTTGATTAAATACAATGATTATTTTGAGAGTTACTGTCCTTGCTTTTTTACTTATTCAATTGTATTAAACATTATTAAATCATTTCGTCCCTCAATATAAACTTGCTTCAATTACTTTCATAATACTCTAACAATAAGAGGTTTGCAGTGAGGGTATCTGTAATTCAGGATGCACTTCCTCTCGAATATTTTCTGTATTAATTTTCAGTTCACAATGAGCATTAAAAATGCAAATGAAGGTAATTCTATAGAAATTGAAAAAAATACAGACTGTTTTTCAGAATCAAATCCGCTTTGTTGTGGGTTTAAATATTATTTTTTTTTAAATAGTTGTAATAATTTCCTGGTTTGAAATATTGGTAACAAAGACGTAGAGACCAATCTATAATGCAAACCACTAACCAACCACGTAATATGCACAGTAGTTGACAAAACCAAATGATCGATTCGACTTTCAATCCAAATTATAATTTCACCGCATCACCAGTATCATAATCAGAATTTCATTCAAGCACACATGTAAATTCAAACAAATTTTCCCTTCAAAGGTATTGTCCTTTCTATAGCATTCTACCGGGTGCGTCAGCGAAACGAAAATTTTGTAAGGTTCTTAAAACAATGAAAAATAAGGTATGAAAAATTGTCTATAGTATATAAATGATTAAAATAATCAACCATTTGGTGTCCAATAACCGAAATGAATTATTTTTTTAAAAATAATGTCCTTACATTATTTTACATGCTGTTTCAAGGCTGGAATGCTACTGGGAAGATTTAACTGATACACCTTCATTTTACGGAGCCCCCATTTGTCATGAACAAATGTCATGAATGGTCGTGGACAATTTCCACGGCCTCCTTGATGAATGTGTGCGTCGGAACGGAGGCCACCTAGAGGACGTTATTTTCAACAAATGCCTAATTCACCAAACATATAATTCACCAAATACACCAAGTACACTAAAATACAAACCTTAAAAATTTCCGTTTCACTGACGCACCCTGTACTCTGAAGGCTTTACCTTCAAGGCAGAAACTAATACCTCTCCAAATTATCTTTAGCATTCAAGTGTTTACTTATCGATTTCATTTATTATTTTGAATCACTGTTGCTATCAATAAGAAAATTATTGCGGCCGTGTGACAGTAGCTGAAAAAAAATCAGCAATAGACCTACTACTAATTGCATGATTGAAGCAGTAAATTGATGGAACAATTGCATAAAAAGTCATTCATGTAAATTGTTTGAATGTACGAAAGCAAGTTTAATGTCAAAAAAGTTACAATTTTTATGAATATTTTTAACATAGCCAAGCAAGTGTATAATCTGCCATTGAAAAGAGTTTAACATGAGTTCAAAACTGCTTATGTACCCTAAAACAACGCCTAAACGACACTATAGTGTGAACACTGAGAAATCTTTCTTTCCGCAAGTTATGTCAATGGTATTTAATGCAATAGTTTCTCTCCGCCTGAGAACATAAAACTACAGTGTTGTGAATTTGTGGGAGCAATCTTCTTAAATCTGAGGTCATTTCGTGATTTTTTTCTAGGTTTGTGTGTGGGACGGCGGAGTGGTGAACCCATACAATGGATCTCAACGCTAGCGTCCTCGATAAACGAAATCCATGTAGCAATGAATCTCAAGACGAACACATAAGGGATGTGATCGAAGATCAAGTAAATCCGTATTCTGTTGGTTTCGCGGACGATGTGAGCCTCATACATGAGTTTGAGGAAGTAAATGAGAACCGAGACATCCCTGATGAGGTGCCGGGATATGAATGCGAGGGGGAAGATGACCGAAAGAAGACGAGCCGGATCAAAAACTCCCTTGTAAGGTTACAAACAGCATTACCTTCCTTCAGCACTATGATCTCTAAGAGCAGAGACAATCTGAAAAGGAAGAGACTGTTGAAAAAGTTGACGCCTAAGCCTTACGAAGAGGTTTACAAAGCTAGAATAGACGCCAGCGGTTTGACGAACAGCCAGAGAAACATTATTACTGAAGAAATCAGCCAAAATGAAATTTGGTTTAATGATAACACTGCGCTACACAGGACTTCCAAAGAAAAATCTTCTAAGGGTCGTCAACTGAAGTTGGCATGTCATCATGGTTGTGTCTTTCACGTGAGCTAACGTCAACATTAATTGAAGTTTTAACGACGACGATACAGAAGGATATTAAAAAAGATTTTTTAAAATCAAAGATCATTCTATATTTAGGGTTTTTGAATCTGCTATTTATCTAGAAATTTTTAGTTACTAACAATAGTTGGTGATAGTTTTATATACGTTCGATATATATACCATTCATTTCATTCAGTTTTATTATGTAGGATAGTTTGGCAGACACTATTGAAATCCTTTATGTGCAATAGTTTCGTCCGGAGCAACTATAGCTCCCCTGTGGAAGTGGAAAACGGAACTAGCCAATAAATGAGATCACATGGGAATCCCTGCTATTCAATGAACAAGCATTACGTTCCATTCTTCCAAGGTCAAGTGCTGAGTATTACTGTCGGGGCAAGCAAACCTGCGATTGGAAAGTATAACAGCCAATTCAAGATGTGTTTTTTCTGCTACTAATTCCATTGATTTAACATAACATCTGCACTGACGTAGGAGTTCTAGAGAGGAGTGTCAGCCCCATATATGGAACAAATTTTCGATTTCACGTATACTCGCTAACCGATGCTAAAATAACTCATAAAGTAGCATTCTAAACCTCTACAGCAGTGGTTCTTAATCTTTTTTCTCCAATTCCCCACTTTTTAGGGAGACAACTCTCCATTCCCCACCACAGAATCTTCCTTTTACTTATCTGACATTCCTAAATCAGCAGTGTTGTCACTTTTATCCAAACATGACATACAAAACCTCAATATGGTTGTTTTTGTTATTAAAACAGTCTGTAAATGCTTGTGACTTCAGAAGTTAGTCAACATTTGGTTCAATGTATTAGATTTTGAAATGCTATCGATTTTTTGGGGGTGGAAACAAATGACGACATTCCTCACCTGGCAACTCCAAAATTCCCCATCAGTGGGGAATTCCCCACAGGTTAAGAACCGCTGCTCTACAGCAATACGTTGGGCTGTAGAGAGACTGGAAAAGGGACAGGGAACAGAGAAGCGTTTCCTAGAGACAGCTTGCGTGCCCATTAGTTAAAAAATTTCCGCTGGCTATGGTGTTTCCGATCGCGTGCTCGCTCGTTTGAATTGTTAGAAGAGTAATTTGGCATATATGCAGTGAGAGTCTACCGGATATATGTCCAAAATGAGGAGTTGCTTCACAATATGACAAGGAAGGAGATTAGGGGGAGAAAGGTCATCACTATTACACACGCAATTTAAAATTTTCCAGCAATTTGAAATTATACCTATTTAAAATCATCTCAATCGTTTCAAAAACAGGTAAATTAAAGAACAAGGAGGATTTTAATTATTTTAGATTGACGGTGTTTTAGAAAACGTGATTAGCATTTTTTTCGAATTTTAACAAGTGATGAACTAAAACAATTTTGTAGGGTTGAGAAGCTGGAATAAAATGCCACAGAAAATTTTCATCATATAACAGATCATTACAGAGAATAAATATTTGAATCTATCACTATCCTGATGAACAGGCCTTCTATCAACACTCAGACTACCTGAAACAGAACATCACAACTCTACTACTAACTTAGGCTGCACCTCTCTCGTGATTCTCTAAGGCTGGAGAATGCACGGCTGTAGCAATGTTTACGTAGCGAATAACTATGCGTCCTATCCCCCTTTCTCATTTGTGACTTCGCAGTCATCTAACCCACACCTCGCCCCATACACTTCACCTCTTCGTTTTTAGTCGTTTGAAAATAGAAAAATGTAGTCGTAACGGGTTGTAATTTAAACGTAGAACTCTTGCAATTTATAAATAATGATGCACAATGAAAATTAAGGAAACAGGATTATTTAATATGAAAGTAATAAGCCATGGAACTTGCATTTCATTTAATTGTTAATGTTTAAATGAAGGACAGTGTCTTAAATAGTCCGAGCTTTATGTGAGGTGGAGAGAATGACAACAAAATGTTAGGTGTTTCACTAAACTGGTGGTGTTGTCGTCTTCCTCCTTCTACATGAAACTGTTTCGATACTAGGGGTAAATAATTGGTGCTCGTACGTCAACACATGTATTATGGGAGTTCGTATGTTAACAGGGTATTGACAGAGAGGTGAAAACACAAGGTCCCGACTAGTGAAAATCTAAGGTCCTGACGTGTAAAACCTGTTGAGAAACAAGAACATTAGCGATAGGATTTATGGATGACAATTCTACTAATACAAAGGTTAACGGTTCACCAATCGGATGAACTAATTTGAGGAACGAAAGGTAACTTGAATTAACTCATCTAACTACATAATAATAACAAGGACCTTCTCCAGGCTTATCTAGACGTAGTTTTGAGTTCCACAATGGAACAGAGAGCTTGATCATAAGCATCATCTAGTGAAATAGGAAAGGAAGTAAGTCAAGTAACCAGTAGTAAAATGTCGTTAAATGAACATATCTTGTCCTTTACAGAAAACTTACCGGATTTCCTGAATTCGTTACATGTTTAATAACTTTAACCTTTCTTGCTGTTGAAATTACTTTTAAGACTAAATTTAATTAATGCTAAACTAAAAGTAAGACGTCAGAGCTTGATGGTAAATTTAGTTACAGATAATTTAACAAATTCAATGGTTTATTATAGGTAACAATGTAACAATAGTTTAATAAGTAACAATATACACAACCCAGCTCTAGCGGTGGCTTGTCTTTGGTTTTTGAACTATAGCTTACTTTTCTCTGAATACAACCTAATGAACGCACCATTCGAGCCCAGCCACCCTTACCTCGCTAATTTTCTGAACGGTCGGAGAGATCGCCTCCAACCTTAAACCAGCCAACTTCACCTATGTACAGAATTATTCTTTGTACAACAAAAGCCTACGCAGTTTTCGTCCGGTCGCCCTGCGGAACCTTCTCTGCAACCAACTCAGGAGCGTTGGTGGTTTCCCGTTCACTGCTGCGCTTTACTTCTACCAATGAACGTGCGAACGTGAGATGAGAGGCTGAGGCACCTTCCCTGCTGCTGCATGCTCCGCTCACCCGTCTGCTCTCCTGACTTCGCTTCGCGGCATGTCCTGAGATTCACTGGTACTTTGGACGTTCGTGGACTATAGTTTCATGACCAATTGCTTGCCATTCCGTGAGTTGGGTATTTTTTGGACGACGTTTTCCCCACGCATACGTAAAACACCATAACTTAAAACCATAACCTTATAACTTAAAACTATAACCTTAAAACTTAAAACTATAATCTTATAACTTAAAACCATTACCTTGTAACTCTAAACTATAACCCTGTAACTGAAAACTATAACGATAAGAATAACTTAACGTATAATTAAAACGGTCTCTAAACAAACTATAACTAAGTCCACAGAGCACGGGTGCAGCCCTTCCTCTGACGGTATCGATATCGTCACACACCGCAAGTCGAACGCCCGCCATGTCTACCTGAAGTCCGGCACTCAAGAGTTATTAATTTTGTTGCCCTTAACTTTAACGTTATGTGCATTTATTTTCAAATGTACTTCCGACATTTCTCCCGAGAATAAACGGGTAATCTTTCCGTTAAGCGTTCATCTTTCCTTCTATTACTCGCCTTCAATAATTTTTCTTTATGTTCAAAATACATTAAAATCTCATTACGAATAATAGAAATTAGGTTACTTGGAATCCGTTAAACATCAATCATATAACGTAACAGAATGAGTTTAGCGATATTTAACACAATAATATCGTTTATCGACGTGAAATTACGGTGTAAAAATTTACCAACGTGGCCCTGAACATCATTTATCAACACAACATCTTTAGGAACAGATTTACAAGTTCTATCTAGTCTCCTAATTCATGTACACAAACTCAACTTATCCAGACAATCTTGGTCAAGGACACATATGCTGTTGATGGAGCGAGTTACGATTGAGTTGGCTGCGAAGTATTAAAGTGTAGCTGGCACGCTTTATGAAATGTTGCCAGATGGGCAGTAGGAATTTGACAGCTTCGAAGATAATAACCCATAAGAAAATAAATCTGCTTCACATCTGGGTACCACATATGTATAGAACTGGGACGAATTCTTGTGATCAACACGAATTTGCGCTCCCTCTGCCGCTGCAGCAGAAGTGTGTGATTCCCTCTGTCAAGACGGTCTGTGGTCGCTCCAGGCTTTTTTTTGTGCCTTGCTCGGAGCTTCTTGAAGGTGTTGACTAGTTTTTGTTGGTCGCTGTTAGCAGAATCACGCGAGCAGCTCTTGAGGCAACGAGACGCGCAGTTTTCCGCGACAGAAGCGCCTCCTTATAAAGCAGGACGCAGGTCCTCCACCCTCAGTTGCTCGCTTTCAATGCTCGCGTGCAGCTCTGCTACTAGGCTTGACCACGTTAGTTCGCTGTCCGTTGAACTTTCCCTCTCATTTTCTCGTTTATATGTATGCATGCATGCGACGAATATTAATGTGATACACAATTAATTCATGACAACAGCATTCACTGCCGTAATACGTCTACTACTTACAAATTCAATTGTCAGAATATTTAACTGGAATGTCGTGACCTATTTTTCTCCTCGAAACTGCGAAGGAAATAATAGTGACATCCCTTCATTTAAAAACGATTTGGTCGTCATCGTAAAAAGATTCTTAAGTCATCCCAAAAAACGAACTGCTAAATTTTCTATGCTTATTGAGTGAAAGAAAATATTCACTAGACAACAGATGTGCTTGCCAATTTCCAAAGCTGTCATCAATTGCTGACTGTTGAACTTTCCAGAATGCATGTTACACGATCTGCTATTCTGATACTTCCTCAAAAACATTCTCCACATCAAGAGCTGCATACCCTGAAAATACTTGAATACGGTATTAGGAGTAAATTTAAGTAGCAATTTAAATCCTTAGTTGACTTAGAGCAAGGGTTCTTAACCTTTTTTCTCCAATTCCCCACTTTTCAGTGAGCCAACTCTCCATTCCCCATCACAACATCGGTGGGGAATGGAGCATTCTCCACCACAGCATCTTCCTTTTACTTATTTGTGACATTCCTAACTCAGCAGTGTTGTCACTTCAACCACACCTCATAATGCTTGTTTCTGTTTTTAAAACAGTTTGGAAATGGTTGTAATTTGTAAAGTAAGTCAACATTTGGATGTAATGTTCCATATTTTGGAATACTATAGATTTTTTGTGGGTGGAAACAAATGCACGATATTCCTCATCTGGCAACTCCAAAATTCCCCACCAGTTTGGAATTCCCCACAGGTTAAGAACCGCTGACTTAGAGTAATGTTGTTAGCTTGAAATTATTACTAAATTAAAAAAGGAACCACCGACATGACGCTGATTGCAAAGCTGAAATGTTTCATTTAATGGAATAAACTGAGCAATTATATTACCTCTAATGGTTTCAAGTACTGTGTTAAGATTTATTATCTATCAAAAATTTAAACCAATTCGTTGTTAAATCATTTTTAAAAATTATTTGTTTTATTTTTCTTTCTTTCTTCTCACAGAATTACTTCATGGAGGAAATATCATGAATCTGTCGTGTAGTAATAAATGTTCTTCGAAGTTAATTACTAGGGACTGTTTTCATCTGTATGCGGAAAAAGATAGTAGTGAATTTCTCCTACATTGACCTTTTAGTTCTCAATACAAAGTTATTTGCTTGTGCTCGTAATACTTTCAATAATATTCCCTGATATCCCAGAAGCCAAAGCTCATATGTCAATGTGAAAATTGAGTTTCAAAAGCGTTTTACACCGATGTGTCCTTGTCTTTGTATTTTTTGTGATTGAATTTACTAATGAGCATTATCTAATTTAAAATGATTTGACCAAGTCTATGCATTATTATGTCTTTCTCTCAAACTTTTGTACAAACACTGACATGGGCTGTAATGACAACCATGTACCATTACCAACAAACAATCTTTATGTTTTTACAAGACAATTTAAAAATCAAATTGAACTTTGCATCAACTTAAATGAAAATAAACTGTTTTCTTTACTTTCTTTCTTCCTAGAGATACATGATGCTCCCTTTCTCGCTCGCAGTATGTTACTCATTTACCTATGGATAACGTACTCACAAACTTAAACTCTAATTAGCAGTTGACAGTGAAATGTTTGGGTGGTTCACTTATAAAGATTGCTAACTATTTAACTTAATTTTGAATTTGTTTTTATCTAGAGAATACTTTCTATCCTCGAATTGAAAGTGCTCTAACCACATAATTTCTTCTTTGCGATGAGACGTGAAATTATTTTTCACTTGAATTAATAACTGTTGAATAACTATGCTTATAAATAACTAGACTGTTTTATGTACAAACACATTAAATAGACGGTTAAAAATACCATTGGAACATTGATAAACATCGATGGTCAAGCCCAAACAGATTACAAAAGTAAAACCATAATCGTAAGTATGTCGTTCTCCGCAGTGTTCATTAGCAAAGATTCAACTTAACTTCTTTGACCTCAAGCCTTGAACATCCAGTTGCCTCTGAAAAATGTTATAGTCTGAATAGAAAAGGCAGAAAAAGAGCTCACCCTCTTTACAACCTATACAAATCGACCGAACCTGACGGCTTTGCTCTCCGTGCACCTAAAGAAACAGTCGAAGTAATCAGCGAACCATTTGAAAACATCTTCAATCAATCGCTCGCAACTGGGCTAGTTCTGGGAGAGCGGACCCAATCGAATGTCACTCCAATTTAAAAAATGAACGAACAATACCCAATAACTCCCGCCAAATCAGCCTGACATTTTTCATCAGTAAAACATTGACATAATTGCTCAAGGCTAAAATAATAAATCACCGCCAAACTTGAAATTGGTCGTAGATGCACAGTTCAGATTTTCGGGAAAATCCACCTATCTCACATACCTCTTATACTTTTTTGAAGAAGTCAAGCGAGTTTTCGACAATTCAAACCAGTACACCTCATGCATCGTGACTTTAAGAAAGTCTTTGATGGAGTTCCCAAATATCATCACTTTGGCTTCGGAATCATCTGTACAGCTCTCTAATGACACAAACTCTGTCACTCGCAGAGTTGGGCAATTTAGTGCTTTTCCTGCTGGATCTAGCTGTTTTATGATGCATCTAGCGGTACTGCAGTATAAAAGTGGGATCTAGCGGCTGGAGGTAAATTTAGCGTATTTTGATACTTTCTAGGACTTTTTCTACCGGTATTTTAATTGGTTTTACTTACTATATAAAATGTATACGTATCATAACCGTATACAGCTTTCTTTCGTATTAGGTAAAGTCTGGGTAACGCACAGTTTGGCTGAGCATGCTTAATTGTTCGATACAGTTTATTTAGTCGTGTCATGTTGGACGTTGTTCCGTTCCTTGCGGTACAGCATCTGAACCACGCCGGCCACCGCATAAGAGCTGATTCGCATATCAAATGCAGCATATCAGAAATGCTATCCATTTGTTACAATGAGGGAAAGAATCTAGTTCCATTGTTGTTTCTTCGATCAATCTTGGAAAACGTTCATAGAGGGAATGCCACAAACAACCAACAAACTGGAATTTTTGAACGATTTATGTTTTCTACTGCAACCAATTGTTAGCAAGTTGATAGTACCGACGTCAACATTCGACACACTTATTGATAAAATAAAATAATACATGGATGCTACGTTTTATCTGAGGAAGAGATTCGTAAGTGAAATTCAAGAACTGAAAAACCAAAATAAAATATGCAAGGAAGAAGAGCATGACTTGGGAGAGATTGGAACAATTTCTCATGTGTTTGTATCATACTAGCAGTTTAAGCTATTTTCCCGAAAATTTGAAAATCCTCAGGAGTATTTCATCGTTCTCTGTAGAAAAAGATTCTGCATTCAAATAAAGAATCAATCAAGAGATTGGTGGAACTTGGGAACTTGAAGCTAGTTCCAAATTGATGCTCGTGACGAGTGCAACATTTTTATGAACGGTAAAAATTTCTTACACCACCGTAGAGGGGCAGAAAGTGAGGTTGCCATACCCTTCAATTCTCTGCCGTTTTTCGGTTGATACCTCATTTTTTGTTCTTCAAATGTAGAAATTATTGCCCGTAGAAATTTAAAATTAGTTTCAGACAAACACAACAAAACTCTCATCTGCANNTCCTGCTTTATAAAAAAATTTAAATACTTCTTGCATATTTACATAATAGAGTTCAAAACGCTTGTCGGAATAGCTCGGGTCATCGACAAAATTGTAATATCTTCATCATTCAGAACGAGTTGATCGCCATCACTCGCGTGTCCTTTTTGATATCCGCTGCTTGTCCTCCGATGCCTGTCGTGGTGACTGTGAAAAATCTAGTTTCCATCTGGTGTAGTGAGTAGGCTGTAATTCCAGCCCCACTAGACAGGACAACTGCAAAAGATCAGCTGGCCGTAATCTATTAAGGCTCAAATTTGGGCCTTACATAGTGCTTTTATTTAAAAAGTTGATACATTCCACGCTTAAGAATACAAAGTTACAACCGTCCATAACTATTGAGTTACCGTCAAGCAAAATGTCCATGTTTCTCAATTCTAAGCTTATATCACGAATTGAGGGTTTGTATTCGAGAGGCGATGCACAATATGTCACAGGGACACTGATGGATCCACTCGCAACTTGAGACTTTAATTTCTAATAGCCAAAATGATACACATGAGATGCCAAAACACAATCAAGTACGCAATAATAATGACAGTGTTAAATGGTATAGATGCTATAAGCGTATCAACTGAGTAATAGTAATTCTTGTATTTTATATTCCTCCGCTATAAATATAAATTCCAATGATTCATACAATTTGACTAATCAAGCTCATTTAAAGGAATTTCATAAGTAAGTAGTACTAGCGGTATGAAATAACCTACACTAATCGAAAGATCCAAGTTATTTTTAAGGCTAATTGTTCAACGTGTAATTACTTGAGGTCCGTACAGTCTAATGGTTTTCCCCTTTTGTATTGTGAAATTTTCAGAATTCTTCGCAGATGGGAAGACCATTAGAAAATTTTTTCTAGACAAAATTTATATGGGAACGCATGTTCTCCTTCACACAAGTGACGAGACACGGGTTTTCTCCGTTTACCACGGACGTCGAAAATGCCATTAAGAATGGACAGCAACTCGCTCCGTCCAATTGGTGTTGTACACCGTACAATCAATCATTACCTTTGTTGTGTTCTTCACGTTCGCTTATAACTTTTCCAAGTACATTATCACATCAGAATTTGCGCTCATTTCATAGATCACAGGTACCGGACATGCGCTACGCCCTCATCAGCTCGGTCGCGATCCAATGCATTAGTGATAACGATTCAATGACTCCCGGTATCACCAGCTCTTTTGTAACCTTGGTGACTGAGCTTTATAGCACATTGCCAGAACGTAGTATTTTAGGATTTGCACACACACAGCATTGTGTGACAACCCAGCGGCTTAGGATTAAATTCTGATAGAGGCGAGTTAATTCTGTTTTCTGGGTATTTCATTACCAAAGGCATCAATCAATGTGCATGTGTGTTATGGGTATGTATGTGGGTAAGCGTGTCTAGGTACATGTACA
>JACJUY010006220.1:27510-46930 GCA_014220935.1 Platorchestia sp. MABIK | reverse complement strand
TTCCACGCCCTCTCAAATCGGTTCCACGCCCTCTCAAATCGGTTCCACGCCCTCTCAAATCGGTTCCACGCCCTCTCAAATCGGTTCCACGCCCTCTCAAATCGGTTCCACGCCCTCACAAGCCGTTTACGAAGTTATTCAATCGAGTAATATGGCTACACAAGCCAGTAACATACCAGCACAAATACATTTTACACCGCAGCATGTACAATCAACAGCAGCACGAAAGCATTCAACGCCTCCCCAAGGGCATTCAACACCTGCACGAGAGCTTTCAACGCTTGGACTAGCATACTACACACCTACACTAGCGCATCATACGCCTACGCGACACTCCACATCTGCTCTGGCAGATTATGCATTCGCTCGATCCGACTCTATGGCTGCTCAAACTCTACATACTCCGACACGCTTGCACTCCTCCTTAATGCAGGTCATGCCTGCATCGTGTCGCCCTGTGCATCAAGAACCACAATCCAATTCGCAACTTTTGGCTAATTCGATGAGTGAGGTATCAGGATTTGATTTGAATTTGCTCTCTTCATCTCGTGCCAATCTTTTTTCGCCAAATAGCTTAAGTTCGTTTGAATCATACAAGGAAATTTCTCAGCAACTTCAATTTAACATTAAAAGTCGTTCGAAAAATTCTAAACTAAGAGCCCTCGACAGGCTAACCATGAGAGCAGCTAATGATTCTCCTGATACCATTGCAATGAACAATGTATCCTCCTTAACGCAAGACCGCTGTCAACCGGTAGGTGATAATTTAAACCGTAATTCCAGCATTCAATCTGTCGTAAATAAACTAGGCAGCTCGTGTGCTCAGTCAACAAAAAATACTCACGCTAGGATGCTCTCACTTGGACAAACTCCTAGTCGCTTTGCTGACCTGCTTAAGTAGTTCTTGTTGACACAGGACGACCGCATTCGTCACGGATTCCCCCATAAAGCTAGTAGAAGCGTGTTTTTCTTGGGATATTCCTGCAATACTGACCAAAGTCTCCTAGTGCAACAAAATCTTCTGAGCACTGCGGATGAAGAGCTTCAGAACCCTTACAGCCACTTTGCGTCTCCTAACTCTGCTCGTTTTGCTTCGGATCTGTACAAAACGTGCGCGCGATGTCGCGAGCAATTCATTCCTATCCTACACTACAATTCTGAAACCAGTGAATCTTGTGCTATGGCAACCCCACTTGGCACTAATTCCGAGTGTGAAACTCTATACTCTGACAAGCATGTATACCAAGACAACACCAAAGAACTTAATGGACCGTTCTATGACTTCATGGAAACTCTACCAGACCTTCGGAAGGCACCGTCAGTTTACGCAATGGACTGCGAGATGCTGTACACTGACAGAGGGCTTGAGGTTGGCCGTGTTACAGTGATTGATGCCTACGGTACGACTCTTCTGGATGCTTACGTCCACCCCCAGGGCAAAATAGTTTCTTATAATGAGCAGTTTTCTGGCTTGAGGCCCGAGTGTTTTGCGGGTGCGCTCACATTTGGACAAGCTCGCTCTCTCCTGCTCAATATTGTGAAGCGTGGCGATACTCTCCTGGGTCACAGCCTGCAATGTGATTTGATTGCGATGAGAGTTGTGCACCAGCGCGTCGTTGATACCTCTTTACTTCTCGGGTATAGTAACGGTAGGCGAACGGGACTCAAAAGGCTGTGTGAGCTGCACTTACCCTACACCATTCAAGAGGGCAGCCATTCCAGTGAAAGCGATGCTCGTGCTGTACTTGATCTCGCCTCATTTTACGTGCAACGTTTTTACGGCGTGGATAAAGCTAACTAACTCTTGACTTTTTAACCTGTTTTTCTTTCTTGTGTTTCGTTGTTAGCAAAAGTGCGTGAAGGCCTGTTTTGCTTCTTAAATATTGACGTTCTTCTCTTGCAGGAGCTTTTAGATTAGAATAAGAAAAAATTTTAGCGTCCGTGGTCAATAAGGGCTGAACGCGATTCACCTCGTGCGTCAGCATTTGTACATATTCTGTATATAAGTGTATAATATAAAATTGTCTTCGATATTTCAATCTGTGTTCCCTTGAATTTGAGCTCTTTGATGTCTATGCTTAGGTTTATATGCTCTGTGGAACTCAGCGTTTTGCCGGCGAACTCAAATCTCCTCTGCTCTCTGTTGAGATTGTACTCCACGAGAATTCAACTCGGCTAACCGAAGAAAAAATTCTCGCATTTGTCAGAGAAATATTAATGTCTACCGACTGACTCTTAAGATTGATTTGCGAAGCACCATGTAATAACTAAATCTAGTTTTAGAGAACACGAGTGCAACTCCTTGTGCGTGTCTACAGTAAGATCGTGCGAGCCTTATAGTGCTGAGGTGTTCTCTTTATTTCTAGTTACGGGGTATTTAATTCTTTCTCTTCAACACTGTACCGGTTGTTAGGATTTGAGCCAATCTCTTCATAATAAACGGTGTTCATCTTGTTAAATAATGACAATTTTAATACTACTTTATTTAATTCACTTTCCTATATGAGTGAAATGCGATTTCATTAAGGAATAAAAAATTTAAGAAACTTGTTCTTGCATAATCACTCATCAGTGGAAGCAGAGTCGAGATGAGTAGATGTTGAACCTCCGTTGATAAGCGGCTTTGGGCCGAGTGCTGCTACTCGGAATTGAGATTTTCATCGTTAAATTTCTTGCCTCAATGACATGATGAATGTTGTGTGAGTTGCCTTTGTGGGGCACCAACTCGTCGTCCGATGGTGTCGCTGGCGAAAGCTGGGTCCCCACCACTAATGTATTTGAAACTTGTGCCTTGCATCAGACTGTGATATGTTGATTTACTTCTATTGTTCCTTGCTCAAACCGTAGGATGTAAGAGGAATTTTACTGCCCATGAATGAGTCATAATGTTACTTTTAGTTTTACCCACGCAACCTAAAAAAAAAAACTAAAAATAGCAATTGATAACTATTGCATTGTGTACTGGAAACTAGGTTCTGCTCCTTTCTCTCGCTACGCAATGTCTAATTTTAGTATAGTGTTTTTCTGTAAGCGCTTTAGTGATTTTTTTTATCAATGTTATCACCGTTGTCTTTCATTTGTATTTTTTTGTACTGCATTCGTCTCTATGATTTTCTTTAATGCCAAAAGTGGTAGTGTACAAAACTGAACATATTCATTCTTCTTTTCGAGTATATGATCTCATTCATTTCTCTCTTCCACGGAGAGAAATGCTCTCAGGTCGAGAGCCTTGCTGAACGGTTTGGGTTGCATCTGGCTTTGTTGGGAACTTGTGCTCCCCAGTTCTTTAAACTTGTTCTTTTGCCTTGTATGACGCTGAAAAATTTCTTAGAGTAAATTCTAGAGAACACATTTGATTATTTACTTCAGTAACCTATGTTGGTTAGGCTGCAACCCTTAGGAAAACGTTCTGTTGCTCTAATTTCAATTGACGAGCCTTTCGAAACATTTTTCGGAAGTGTGGCGGCCTCGATAGTTGTCACCGTTTTCGCGATTCCGGCGATTGTCCGGTACTGACGTAAAATAGGCTTTCCTTTTTTTTGTTGGGTAGGGTTTTATCTTCTATTGTGTTATTATTTTCTGGATGTGATAGATATATTGTTTTTTTGTTTGCGATTTTTTCCATCTTCATTTGGAATGCTTCGCAGGCAAGCCTTGGTTATCTTCCCAGAAAAAAAAATTTTTTGGAGGTGTTGAAAAATATTCAACACTTCTCTGCTCTTGTCAGAAGCCAGATTATCTCCTAGCTCACTGGTCGCCGACTATAGGCTCCGCAGTAGCTGTTTATGCTGTTTGTAGCGTGTTGTCAGTTAGAAACTGGCATCATTTGATCATTTCTTGATCCCTTTTTCCTTTTTGTCCGCCAGGTCGTTTCAGTATTTTTCCAGCTTTTTGCCCACGTGTTTCATTGTTTCTGTTTTTCAACTAACTCGAGCAAGTGTACCTGCGGTAATGCCTGTAAAATACTGAAATGTGATTGTTTTGTAAATACTGCTGTTTACATAGCCTTGAAATGTAGGTTACAAAAATATTTTTATTACATTAAATGGATTTTTCTTAACCTTGGTACGATAATCCCGTGAATTAAATTGGTAGGTGTAGCTATATCAACGTGCTGACACTGAACACTAATATTTAATTTTAATGTATGTACATGGTCTGCCAAAAACAATTGCAATTAACAGTGATCGATTAAAAACAAAAATTATTCAATCAAGTTGACTGTTTTCGGAACCTGCATTCAATGTTTGATAAGGGAGACCTTGCTCGCTTTTCCTACGGATGAAAGTACTTTCTTTTACGGGTCAGATGGCTACTTTCTACAAAATTTTGGGAAAAATTACAAAGTTCTGATGGAAACATTTTTTTAGATATTTTTCTGATTGCTCCATTATTCCAATCGGGCGGGGAAATAGTATTCAGCCTCTGCACTTGAAGGAAGGGGAACAAATGAGCGTTGAGCAAGCTGAGTGTGGAATAAATTTGCATCAGTTTCCTCAGTTTTTCACTGTCGACAAAGAGCCTGTGGTCTGGTTAAAATGCTGTGCGTATCAAACCAGGATCTATTTTTTACCAAATGTGATTCATGACCATTTGCGCCACAGAGATAAAACTAGTGGTAAACAATGTCGTTATTACCCAAATTAGTGCTGGAGTAAAAAACGTAATTAAACTAGCTTACAACTGGAACATTTTTATGCTAAAAGCTATAAAATTAACTGCAAGTAGCTAGCAGAAATATGAGTTTAGTACCTAGGATTGTGAGGTTAGAGGAAATTCAAGTGGTACAGATTTATAAATAACGTTGTGTTTCAAGCAACCAAAATAATTCACCGATTTGAATGAGTTATTTACGTAATTTATTGAACTCTGTGCAATTGCATGTGACGAGCAGTGCCAATACCATCCCGTATTTGATATTTAAGTATCCGTACGCCCGTGATTTAGGTATACATAAAAGCAGCAAATACCCGCCGTGCATGCCGGTAATGCACTGGTACATGAACAAGGAAGTACCTAAGTGCGAGATGTTCTATGATGGTAGTTTTGGAAGTCAACTCATGTTTGCTGTGCGGTGTAAGTCATCGAACGTGTACCTGGAGGTGGAATGAGAATAATAGATTATGTCGGCAGTGTGATAGGGGAATGGAGGAAACAATTGAGCATTTTGTGCTGGAATGTAGTATGAGAGAGAGTTTCATAAATGTGATGCTTGAGCAGTATGGAGAGAATGAGTGGTATGCCAGATGTGCTGAAGATGATTGTGGTATAAGCTGCCTTGTTGGATTGGATAACATGCCTGGGGTTGGTGTCTTGACTTACTGGTTATCCCAGTGATGCCATCTGATGGGAGTTTGTGACGAGGATTGGTGGTTCCTGAGTAGTTTATTGGACAAGTCTGGTACACAGGCGTTGAACTCATGTGTGAGTATTAAGGAGGTAATTGTAGGCTGTTGCAAAGGCCCCCAACATTGTCGGCCCTCAAGTTCAATATGGTTTTGCATTGGTGGTGTAGAGAGCGTTACATTTTTTTGTATTTGACTAAAATAAACTTACACAAATATGTATATTAAGCTGTGCCATGACCACGCTTGTGGTGAAGATGGCAAACAACACTGATTTCTGACAAGTCTAGGTAGATGTAGCTCACTGAAGTCTTGAGCTCACTGTGGCAAAGTGGTTAAAGGCCTTGCCCTTCTGTGAAGGTGTCGAGGGTTTAAATCCCGGCACTGCAAGGCAATTTTCCCGTTGGGTATAAGAGAAAATTCAAGCGCAATATCTCACTCAAGCCAGGTGTTGGAAATGAGTACCAACTTTATGGGGAAACTGTCTTGGTGTTAGTTATGAGGCACTTAAGAAACCAATATACAAGATGAAATGTATTAAACTTGATTGGAAATAATGGATCCTTGATACTGATGTTTGTTTGAGCACCATTGGATCCAGAAGTATTTTCAAATATTCAGAAGTTGAGTTTTCAGGATTTATAACTGTTGATGTTAAGCAACTGAAATTCCTTTCAGATATGTTTTATTGTTTTTAGATGAATTTTATTGTTTAGTTTTATGAAGTTTAGCCATAGGCTAAAAATTTTTTCAAAAAGCAAATAAATTAATGATACCTAAGCAATTCCTTCAAAATTAGCAATAATAAATCTCCAAATGTTTGTATGTATTATTGTGACAAGACATGTTCATCTGCTTCATCATAATGGTATTGCAATGTTAATGATATGATAATTTTTAATGTAATATTATTGAAAAAAATACTATGCATTAATGTTTTAGATATTGGCCACTGACATGAATATTATATTAGCAAGCTGCTGGCATTTCATAGTATGTTCTTTTTTAAAAATAATTATGACTAAGGATGTCACAATATGAAGCATATTTTATGCTACATATTGTCACATCCTCAGTCATTATTATTGCTGATTTTTGTAACACATTTGCAGCATAAAGTATAAAAGCTTTGGCAAGAATTATGCTGGTAGAACTGTAAAATATGCAGAAATAGTCAAACCACACATGGTACACTTTATTCATAAATGTGGAAGCGCATATTAAATGCAAAGCAAGAATGTACATGCATATGTCAGCTTTACTAAAGTTGCTCTAAATTTACATTTTTGTGATGAAGATTATACAGAAACAATAATATAGAGTTCAGTGTACTTCTTCATACAAAGAAACAATTTCTTTCAATATTTTCTACTAATAATTAAATTTATTGAATTTGCAACAAAGTATTATAACTTATCTGAACATAAACATTTTGAAACAGTGACAATTCTAATCTAAATGAGTTAAGGACAATAATGAACAGAAAAAAAGTAATCTAATCTGAGTTTGATTCTGAGTAATAGTTTTCATGAATGCAAGGAATATTTTTAGTATCTCTTTCATATGAGGAATATTCTTTAGCATCAAATTTGATGGTTACACTTAATAATTGCATGGTTTTTGAGAGTTTCAAAAACAAATCTTCTACAATTATCTCCCAACAAAGTTTATATTGTGAAAACATTTGCTCAACATTGCAAGAAACAAGAGGAGCAAAGGTGAAACAAGTAAGTTTGGAAGGTGGAGATTCTTCAATGGATTTATCTACAGCATCAGGGTTCTCTAGTCAAAATTGAGTTGATTGTTTTTGTCTCTTCAAAACCTTTGTTTTTTTGCTAAAATGCATTTTAAATTTTGATGATATGATACTTTTTATCATAGATGTACTTCAATGTTTCCTATACATCATCCATTAATTTTATTGCTTTTGAAATTGGAAGTCCTTGTGTTTCTAGCTTCTTGATGGCAGAGGTTACCACAGAAAATGTGCTATCAATAAAAGCAAGACTTACTGGTAATTGAGAGTCTTCCTGTTAATTCTCGCACTCTTTGATGCCATGCATTTTATCTTGTTCAAAGGACATGAACACAGGGTATACTTTATCATAATGTATGGTAAAATATTGGACAGTGTTCAACCAAGTACTCTATCGTGTCACAATTGGTGTTGGAGAAAGGGGAGTGTTTGGAAAAAGTTCCTTGAATTGTTGCGCTCTCTGAGGTGCTCTGACAAATGCGCTTGTTGCTGCAGATGTAAATCGATTCACATCAGGATAGCTTGCTCTTATCAATTCAGCCAATCTGTGAAGACCGTGAGCTAAACTGGTTATGTGAATCATTTTTGGAAAGAGAATGTGTAATCCGTTTATAGCTTTTATCATATACGCTGCAGCATCTGTAAGCACAAGAAGTACGTTTTTTTACAGGATTTGCTTGGACCATATAACTTGGAGAGAATATGTGAAAAATGGGGCCACAGATGAATGGTAAATGCCTGGTAAAATTCCAATGTTAGCCAAGTAGCATTTGTCCCATTCAGACTGAATATCCAAAACACTGAACACAAAACAAGCAATATAATGTTATTCATCATCAGTACTTTCATCCACCGAGGCCCATATTTTGTGACCGGCAGCTTTTTGTCGAAGAGAATTCAACTTGTTCTGATACATATGTGACAATTAATATTTCCTCAATCTGGTTTGATCTGGAATCTTTTTGCTGGTGTACTTACAAAGAAAGTTCCTGAAATCTACACTGCTCAGTTTGTGAAGAAGTATGTCACTAGAAACTATGGTTGTACACAACTCTGCATTGAATGTGGAACATCTTCTACGAACATTGCGCAAAAATGTAGTGAGTGTCTGACTTCTTAGGCTTGTGCCACATATGTGAGCATCGGAATTGCCAGGTCCAGGTTGCCTAGATCCACGTTGACTTGCTCTGGCTCACTCGGGCCATGTTGATTTTGCTCTGGTTGAGTAGATCCTGGTAAACTAAATTCTGATAGTCTAAATTCATTTTGTTAGATTTCATTTGACTTTATACGGTAACCAGACTCGGGTTCATCCGACTCAAGTTGAACGGGCTTACTGTGGATGTGAGCAGATATTCGAGAAACATTGTTGCGCGTTTCCTGGAGAAGGGCCTTTCTTTTTATATGTCCTGCAGTTCTCAGAAGTTGGGTTACTAAAATATCTGCAAACAGGACACCTGACAAAAAATATCCAAAATGAAACCATAAACTTGTGCAAAATCCTATGTGTACCATGTGCAAATCATATGTCAATGCGCAATATCCGAAATCTTTTAGATTTATTCCCTACATTATTCTTTACATACTTTATGTAGTCGCAGTTTTGAATAAAGTTTTTTCCCATTTCAGACATTGTAAGTAGTTATGCAAGAGCAATCCATCTCCTTCAATAAAATTAATTTGATGAGATGTGCACTAAACCTAACATGGTTCTATATGACAATATTTAGAAACTGGAACCTTGTACAATGCAAAACTTTTCTAACATGTTCTGAATGAGAAAAACAGTTTTTATATTTTACCTGTTTCTTGCAATAAATGCAATAAAGAAATCCTTCCTTGCCTGGAAAACCTTCAAATTCTTTGGAGAAGTCTAGGAATGATGCTTTTGACTTCTTCGGCATGGTTGTAGGTCACTACTAGCCGTACTAATCTCAAATACACTTCATCAGGAAACTATATCTAGAAATTTCTTTGCAAATTCCTGAAAAATTAAAATGAGCTTTTTGGTGTAGCTGTAGCATCCTACAATTATCATTGATTTAGAAAAATTGCAATTTCAAAAATTATTCTAGTTATACAAAAAGAATTATTATGGAAAATTGGATGAAGAAATTAATAGAATATAAAAGTAATGGGAAGGTTTCACTAGGTTTTGGTTTACTACGACTGACAGTTATTCATACATGTTCGTCATATTTTATGCTGTTCTGAGAAAAAATACAATATGCCAACACTTTATATGTGCTTGTTTACATTTTTATGCAATCTAAAATACGCTCAAAAGCACATACATGTATATGCAATATGCCCAATGTTGCATCCCTAATTATGACCCTTGACAGTTGAAAAGTAAGGCAAATTTGGCCAAAAATGGAAAGACTCCAAAGAAAGAAGCACTAGGAGCTGCAGAGCAAGAACCTTCAAATGACACATTGTAATTACAAAACTAATATCAGCTTTATTTTCAGATTTTGCAAAAGTTTTTAGTTTGTAAGTGTCATAGTCTTCTATTTTTCTATCATGATATGCTGGATTCCACATCGCTGTCATTTCTTTTGATTGTCGTGACATAAGGTCATAATTCTTTCATTTTACTAATGAAGATTAAATGAGACTTTTCAACGTCCACAAAATAATTATTAATTATCAATCAATTTATTTGGTAGCGTGCCACTAACAACTTCGATAACCAATCTCCATCCTTCATGGGAAATTAACAATGCAGGAACCACATTAACTATTTATTGCCTAGGAAGAACACAGGATTACTAACACATCAAATGAATCTAGCGCACCTATTACATTTCAAGTAAATAAACGAGTGAACGCTTAAGACGTGGCATCGATACACCTAATGCACGAGAGAATAGAGATGAACTTGCTTTTAGGGAATATGCTCTAGACGAAACTCATCTTATTTCGGATTCCAGGAAGGTGTGTGCTATGGCTCCGTGACTGCTTTAATTTACGTTAGAGGTTATATGTAGTTTACACACGTTATTTGCGAATCGTCAAGATAGGACGAAGTCTGGCCCCGCAGGGCGGACTGATTGAGAAACACCTCTTTACTTAGTCACAGCCCGGAGCTTAATGTTGCTCATGCTCCCTCAAAGAGGTAGCGAGCTGTCATGCATGACTTTTCACGATATCTGTAGCGTAATCTTAAGATGGATTAATTTCCACAAGCAAGCGGTTACGTGTGACTCTAGCGTATTGAATTATACTCGGAATGGGAGACATTAATTCTCGCTAACTGTAGAAGCATTGGAATTGACATAAAGCTGTTAAATAATGACATGAATATAATTATACCAGAACCCTTCTTGGTCTCAACGTTAGGCAACTCTTTCGGCCAGATGACTCCCTTCTTCTCATTCTCGAAGTCGATGTGGAAATCGGAAGAAGGAAGAAAGTAGAAATGAATAACGGCCAGCGCTTTTGGGACACTCCTCACGGCTGATTTGAACAGATCAAATAACAGAGCGTCCTCCATTAATAACCGTTTCTCATACGTCGTGGTTAAGATCATGACATCTCCCCGTCCATTTTGAAAGATTCGATCTCCTGATCGTGACGGTCCTTATAGGCATTTGCGTGCAGAGTGCGCTATCGAGTCGGATCATTTATTTTTTCTACATCCGCGCAGTCCATCTGAGACGAAAATTACGGCAGCGATGTCTGAGTTTGTCTAATGGTGGACTCTGAATCGAAGTCTCCCTGCAAGGCCTTGTCCTCCGTACGTCTTTGGCAGACGATTCTTCGTCAATACAAGGTCGCGAGAATATCTCTAGAAAATATCCAATGAGATTAAGATCCCATTAATAAAAGAAAACACGGAGCGCACAGAGCTCCGGTGGCCTACAATTGTTCTCAGTTGCATCCCGTACAGGAAAGATCATGATGATCTTCACAAGTCCTGTGGTGGGACCGTCTTTTTCTTATTAATCGTGCCTCGATTTTACACAGTCTCTTTCAGGATGGGATTTGATGAGTCGTTGCCAACTTCTTTTCTTTTTTAACTCGGCCATGAGGTCTAGTCGAATTATCGCCAGAAGATGATCAAAATCTCCGTTGCAGTCGTCCTCTTCCATAACTTCTTCGTTGTCCGGGCCTGGGTAGATCCTGGAGTTTCGATGTCCCACTGGTTCCTTCTCACGCCGGATGCAGTCTAGCCAGATGTCAGCTGTTCTAACGCTGAGTCCACCGTAGTGGGGGCGAGGGTAGCTGCTATCGATGTTGTCGTTGCTGTTGTTGTGGTGTCGATGTGCGTCAGCTGTGTCTGCGTGTCGTAGTCCGCCTGGGCACGTTGCTTGGCCTTGAGAGTGGGCTGCGTGACTGCTATGCCTCCGTAGTGGGCTGTGGCAGTGCGTTACGGTCAACAGCAATAACTGAAAATTTGGTTGCTGTTATTCAGTGGTCTTGTAAATTTCATTCTTCCAAGACATGCTCCATCATTACGCACACATTCCAGCATCTCCATTCATACCATTCTCACGTGCTTACATAAAGGACATAGTGAATTTATCCTAATTTAATTCCATTGTTTGCAATAATATAAGATTAGATGAGTTGTTATTTTTAGCTTCCCTATCCGCAGCAACAAATGCGATCCAAAGAGGAAGGAGAAAGTCTAAATATGATTTGAAGCAAGAGAGTATAAAATTTAAATAAATTTTTAAATAGTGCATTCACGTTGAGGTTCGTGTGACAAAGTGCTTCACCAATTTAAATTAATATCAAGCGTATTTTTATAAAGGTCAAAATTTTATTTTGCCACAAATGCCAGTATTGTTATATTGAATAAATCCTCATTTCATAATCTCATGACGTTCTTCTCGTTGAGAAATGTTTTATGAGCATGAAATATAATTCAGTTCCTAAATCGCGATCACAATAAAAAAAATTTTATGCCATGTAAATTCAAAGTTTTAAATGAAACAACTATATACTCTCGTTACTTTGTATCGTATGTTTTAAAACATTACATCAAAATCTTAAGCATTAAACATTATATCCTAAGTTCAAAAGTTTTCACATCAGTTTCCCCACATGGCAGGACAGTCAACTGTGCGAGGCTGTGTGCTTGAGAGGCCATCGACAGACTTTTGGAATGCGAGGGCAGTGTGAAGAATAAGGGGAATGAATGGTAGGTGGGAGAGAGCAGGCTGAAAAGGCAGCCGGAGGATGGAGGGCGAGGGAGAGAGTGAGCCAAAAACAATGAGTGAGCTGTGCTCATAGGCTAGAGCTCGACCACCCGCCACAGCTACTTCCCTCGCAGTCCACACTCCGCCGTCCCGCAACATCACGTCCAACATTCCCACATCCACAAATCCAGGCAAACGTTCATTACAATATGATGAATTTCAATGCATTAAATTTGAAATTAGACACAGGCATCAGAATGAAATAAAATGCAACAATCTTAGCATGATCACGTGTACCATATACTATTTAATATGTGGGTATGTTAAATTGCATATGGGGAGTACAAATCTTAGTTGCATGAACATATTATTCTGATTACATGACATTTTATTTTTAAATGAATTTTCTTTAGTGTATAAAATATGATTGAACTTTAAGTAGATATTTAATTGAATATGTCATTTAAAAAAAAATCAAATTTAAGGAAAATATTAAATTATTATATATTTTTTTTACAAGTATAATTTGGGATTTGTAGATTCTGAATTTAAATTTGGTTGGCATAAGTTTAGTATTCAACGTAAATTGGAAATTAGAATTTGTGGCGCCTGCTGCAATATAGGTTGCCTGGGCTTCTCTCTGAAAACAAAATGGCGTCCAGAATCAGTTACAGGGCTGAAATATGAAGTTTACACAGCATTCTATTCTAATTCACATAAAACATTGAAATGCAGTTATTCAGTTGTATAATTAAATAAATGATGCACGATATCAAATTGGCATTTAGTAATTAAATGGTTTTAGATCAAACATAGTACATTCAGATTATCAGATTCTACACAATCAAACGGTTTTATACATTAAATGATTATACACGTGGTGATCAATGCACATCTACTAATGGTTGACACATGAATTAAATTTTAATTAGCCATCAAGACAAGATTCACACGAAAATAGGAAATTATAAATGCATAGTAAATTATGGGTCACAGTAATGAATTATATCTTTAGCATACAAAATACACGAAATATTAGATTACACACATCCTGTCGTACATCCTAATTTTGAGTTATGTAACGGGTTCAGTTTGAGATGGAGATAGAAGTTATCAAATATGTTAGAGGTTAAATTTTATTTTGGTAGGCTCAAGCGAATTATTTTTTTATTTCGGAGAGAGTGAGTAAGGGAATTTCATACTTTTACGAATAAAAATCCACCACCGCTGGTACCATTGTCATAGTCTTCTATTTTTCTATCGTGATATGCTGGATTCCACATCGCTGTCATTTCTTTTGATTGTCGTGACATAAGGTAAAAATTATTTTATTTTACCATAGAAGATTAAATGACTTTTCAACGTCCACAGAATGATTATTAATTATCAATCAATTTATTTGATAGCGTGCCACTAACAACTTCGATAACCAATCTCCATCTTTCATGGGAAATTAACAATGCAGGAACCACATTAACTATTTATTGCCTAGTAAGAACACAGGATTATTAACACATCAAATGAATCTAGCACACCTATTACATTTCAAGTAAATAAACGAGTGAACGCTTAAGCCGTGGCATCGATACACCTAATGCACGAGAGAATAGGTATGAACCTGATTTTAGGGAATATGCTCTAGACGGAACTCATCTTATTTCGGATTCCAGGAAGGTGTGTGCTATGGCTCCGTGACTGCTTTAATTTACGTTAGGAGTTATATGTAGTTTACACACGTTATTTCCGAATCGTCAAGATAGGACGAAGTCCGGCCCCGCATGGCGGACTGATTGAGAAACACCTCTTTACTTTAGTCACAGCCCGGAGCTTAATGTTGCTCCCGCTCCCTCAAAGAGGTAGCGAGCTGTCACGCATGACTTTACACGATATCTGTAGCGTAATCTTAAGATGGATTAATTTCCACGAGCAAGTGGTTACGTGTGACTCTAGCGTATTGAATTATACTCGGAATGGGAAACATTAATTCTCGCTAACTGTAGAAGCATTGGAATTGACATAAAGCTGTTAAATAATGACAAAAATATAATTATACCAGAATCCTTCTTGGTGTTGACGTTAGGCAACTCCTTCGGTCAGATGACGCCCTTTTTCTCGTTCTCGAAGTCGATGCGGAAATTGGAAGAAGGTAGAAAGTAGAAATGGATAGCGGCCAGCGCTTTTGCGACACTCTTCACGGCTGATTTGACCAGATCAAATAACAGAGCGTCCTCCATTCATAACCGTTTCTCATACGTCGTGGTTAAGATCACAACATAAGATACATGTTCTTGCTGAAAACAAATTTTTTGTTATCAAAACTTTCAATTGAGTAATGGAATCTGCATTCTGATTTCATGTTTTGTATAAAAGTTTGATAAATATTGTGAAGCACTCATTCCTGTACACTTTTATTAATCTACACTGGTTATTGATCTACCACATTTTGCCATACTTATGTGATGTGAAGGACCTCACAAAGATATGTTATGGATTGACTTCCATGTATGACGAATTTGCTAATCAAAACTCACAAACCATCAATTGGAAAAAATTCCTATTTTGATCAGCACAGTTTTAATAATTTGCCTGCTTCATTTCTGCATCAAAATAACTAGCACAAAACTGCACTGCTGTCTGGTGGATATGCTGGGTTGCATTGTCTTAGGTTTAATTGAGATATTTAAGGTAAGGTTCAGTTAGGTTTGTGCTTCTTAGTATCTAATTATGTTTTTTTTTTGCTTGTAAATCATCAGTTACATGCAAGAAAAAACAATTTTGTGCATAGTTTGGTGAACTTCAGTTGTTTATTTACTGCTTGATAAAATAATCAATATTATAAACATTTATACATTTTTTATTGTCAATTTTGGAATTGACTAAATGAAATGTATTTCTGAACATTATTTATAAGGTGTGTTTGTGCTGCAGTTGTATTTTATAAAAAATTTTTGCTTCAAAACTACTGTAAAATGAATTTTAAAACTTTGATGCTCGCCTCAGTTTTTCAGTTTGGCACAAATAACAAAGACGTCTATAGCCGTTCAAACTAAACCTTGCCTAAAAACAACTGGACTTGAAGAAACGTCAATGCTACGTGTTATTACAAATGATTAAAGAAAATATACACCTTTTGTGCCATGTTTGTGTAAATGCACGAGTGTTTTGGACTTGCTATGATTGATTGTAAAGCGCCATCTATCCGAGAGAGGTAAATGCACATAGTTGACAGCTTTTTCCAATGTTTCTCTGACAGTGAGCATGGGTGGGTGAGTGTGTGTCATTCTGCTGTTGTGATGTTCCTCATTTGTTTTCTTTGCCATTATCTCCCATTCTTATTCAGTGTTATTTATGTATTTTATTTTTGACATATTATTTTAGAGGAATCATAGATTATTGGTTATTGCTAACATCACTGTGGTGTACATTTGTGCAAAATCAGCATGATGTCTACAGCCGTCGGCAAGCGTCTAAGTAATTAAAAGCAATTAGCGCTGCTAATTTAGAAAAAATTCACGGTTTAGTTTTCATTTAATATAATTAAATTAGAGAAATTTCTATTGTACATGATTTGAAATTGGTACACAGATTCCAAAATTTGACAAAGCCACTTTTCAGAGCATGGTAGTTCTAAAAGGGTCAGAAATTGTTGTAAATTCAATATTATGAGATATAAAGAATTTATTTTCATTGTATTCATCATGGCAAGTTGAATAAGAGATATAGTTATTGTTGGTATTTTGGAAGCCATTTGTCTACAGAGAAAAGCCAGTATATTATATCAGAGAGGAAAAGTAATTCAGCTGTTAGCCTTTTCTTGTTACTGAGTTTTGTAGCACTTGATTTCCCAATTAATTCCTATCTTCTCTCATTGTCACTGCAGTAACATATAAGCTGGGCGTGATTACACAATTAGTGAAGAAACTGTGTATACTGTATTTCTATTAAAAAGCTTATTGGGGCCAAAATACTTTGAAGAGCACAAGAGAGGGTTGGAAAATTAAAATAATTTTCATAGGCATGCCTCAACCTTCCTACCCTCAACTTTTTTTTTTGCCATTATTTCTGTTTTGAGTGGATGTCAAAAATCTAGAGCTGTGCTAGTCTGCACATGCTGTCTGATGAGATGCTTGCATTAGGGACCATACAGGTTCACTACTTGTGGATTGAAGCAAAATGTACCCAAATTTTTTATTTAATATTCTTTCAGATAAAATTGTTTTCTATATATTACCTCATTGATGTATAGCACTTTTAGATTGAGTTATGTTATTTTAAAACTGCCATTCCTCAATTTTTTTATAAACTTACTACCATTGATCATTTCTCCAACAGATCCTTTGACCAAAAGAAGATTTTTCCTTAAGGTTTCTCAGCAAATACATCCAGCTCCTGTTTTCCATTGTTAAATTTCCTCACTAAATATGATCTAGAGGAAGTAGAATTATTTTTTTAAAATGTATGGATTGAGAATGATTACTGGGAACTTGAGATTTATTCAACAAGTTAGACCAAAATCCCTTGGTTGTATACCTCTTCAACACCTACATTCCTGCCTTCCAAGTTCCAGCCTGAAGCCAAAACTCATTTGGCCTCCTGTGCCACTGCAGTATTACCACACAACCAAGAGCAACTTCTGCAACTTAGCTGGCCCACCAAGTACATCTGCATCCCTCAAGCTGATCTACACATGCAAGATCTGCAACTCAAGACAGCAGAAGCAGTTCTCAAAACTTGCCTACACTAAGGGTGTTGTTATAGTCACCTGTGATGGCTGTAATAATAAACACTTGATTGCTGATAATTTGGGTTGGTTTTCAGATATGAATGGTAAGAAAAATATTGAAGAAATTTTGAGAGAGAAAGGAGAAACTGTTGGTAAAGGCTTATTGTTTCAAGAAGACAATACAGACAGCAGTAATTCTAGAGAGGAAGCCAAAGATTGCAATTTATTGCTTAGTAAAGATTCATGAGAGTTCTTCAGACTAAAAATTCAGTAAGTTAACCACTCATTTAGACGTGATCATGATGTTTACTGTGTTCAATTTCCTGTAAGGTTAGTAGCATTTTCATTTCAAATATTCCCATCATTTCTTTTTCTTTTCTGGACAATTTATTTTGTTGTATTTTTCTGTGGATTTAGAAAATGGCAAAAATATCTGTGGTGATTGTCTGTGGGTTGCCCGCTTCAGGCAAGACAACCCTGTGCAAAAAGCTCATCTCTTCAGCTTCTGATGCATCTCCATCATTACCGTTTGTGCTGAGCCAGCAAGAACGTGTAAAGGACTCGAATATTGGGGAATTTTTTAATGAATCACCAAAGTTAAGTGGAGATGAAAGTTTGCTTTGTTATATTCACGTTCCTTACGATGAACTCATTTCACGGAAAGAGCAAGAAAAATTTGCCTCTGTGGCTCGAAATTCTACTAAAGAGAGCTTTTCAATCAGTTTTAGGAAAGAATCCCAGTGGAAAAAAGCTAGGCAATGCGTTTTAGAGAAGGTTGAACAATTAATCATAATGCTGGCTGGTGAAGGACTAGATACTTCTCTTAAAGAAGCCAGCATTACAACAATATTCCATCACGCTGTATCAGTAGCTTTCTTGGAAAGTAACCGTTATGTGATCTTAATAGACGACAACTTTTATTACAAAAGTATGCGTCAAGAATACTATTATCTATGTTTGAAGCATAAAGTAGGATTTTGTACAATATTCGTTCAATCTTCTGTTGAAGAAGCTATTCAAAGAAACTCGTTGCGACCAGAAGAAGACAGAGTTCCCTCTGAAGTGATCAAACAAATGGCTGCAAAGTGTGACTTTCTTTCTTCAGAGCTAGAGGACGAAAATTGCTTTCACATTTCCTTAAAATTTTGCTGTGATTCATTGAGGTGTTTGGAAACAAAAGAGGCCCTAGAAAATGTTTTCTTTAGATCTCTGAAAACTCCAGTAGATAATTCTGCTAAAATTTTGATTAGAGACCTGAAAGAAAAAGAAGCTGCTGAGAGTCGTCAAATCTGTTTACAGAATGTTCTTCACCGAGCTGATAATCTGCTCAAGAAATTGGTGTCAGATGCAGTGAAACGCTTCAGAACTGGGGCATATCTGTGTCAAACTAATGTTGATGTGAAAGTCTTTGTTCAAGAAGCTAATGATGTGAGATTGCTATTGAAGGAAGAAATCAAGCAAGGGTTGATTGTCAATTCTAGTAGTGATTCACTACCCAACTCTCGCTCAAAAGAATTTAGTCAGGAAAAAATTACTGAACTATTCTTCTGTACCCTCACTGAGAAATTGCAGAAAATGTAAGGAGTTACCTTAATGTTGGGTCTATGAATAAATCCATGGATTTAACCACTCGCTAGCTGCATATCAAATGATTTTATAGGGTGATTTCGATTTCAGCACGTAAACTAAATTCGTGTTCAATAAGGTATTGTGACTTTTTTGTGAAGTATGTTTTTCCCGGAAGTTGATGGCTTTACTTGACAAAAATATGGGACGAAGAAGTATTTTACTTTACGTATCTACGCCCCTTATTATTCTTTCTAAACTTGACCTAATATCTTTAATGTGTCGGATACCTAACTGCGGGTCTGTAGGGTTAGGAAAGGAACACGAATGTATCGTGTTGGCGGACGTAGAGCTTTGACATGCGTCAAGTTATCAGTAACGCACAGCATATGCTGGCAAATTTGAGGTAATCGGTTATAGGTTAATTTTTGCGTGTATTTGTATAGTATTTGACAGTTCTTCAGCGAGGATACCAGGCCATAACAGAATGCCATATTTGCAAGAATTTTGGCTTCTATTCCCATTTTTCTGCTAACTTTTTCCCTATTTGTGTTTTTGTTTGTGGTCAATTACACTGCAATGAATTGTTCAATAAATGTTTGAAGTAATGCAGTTTTTAATTACATTAAAAATTAAGCTATTTTCTGACCCTCTCACGTATGATGGTTTTGGAGACGGTCTGATGCGATGATACGAGAGCACGGGGGGGGCCGAGACCGGTAGTTGTGCAGAACTGTATTCTCGAACGTAAATGCTTTCTTGTACTTCTACAGTTCGCTAATGCTTGAACCCCTTCGCGGTGACTTTTTTTATAAATCGTCTTATTCACTGATGTATTATTGTTGTTTATTTACTCATTACTTCTAATGTTGCACTCGTCGCC
>JACJUY010006220.1:9570-21017 GCA_014220935.1 Platorchestia sp. MABIK | reverse complement strand
ATAAGAAGGTAATTTTATTTTTGACGCTGTACTGGGAGCTTGCCCGCGTGTGATGGGGTTGACCTGTCCTGTGCGGGGGGAGGGGCTGCACTCAATGAAGCGGTCGAGGTAAACCAGCTATGGCTGTCGGGCCTGACCGTGGAAGGTGGTTGTGCTGGGCTGCTGCTGATCCTGGCAGTTCTGGTGCGGCCAGTGCTGCCTCCCTCGCATCCTAGTGACTAAGGGTGTTGATTGTGGCCTGCTGTCGGCTACCCTCCCATAGGGAGGAGAGGCCTGGTATATGTATGCATGTATGCCTTTATATATCAGTTTTTGAGTGTTATTTTGTTAACACTTCAACAACACACTCAGCTTCCTTCTCTTATATTTCTCAAAATTGCAGACGGCAGCATTGATGCCCCTCCCTCCTTCAAGCCAGCGAAGCGCTACTCAGACGCCTCAGGTCTTCCTGTGAGTACAACTTTAGGTTGTGCGGACCCGTCTTAGTTGACAGCGGCTTCTTTTCTGTGACCACGGAAATTTCAACTAGCTTTGTGAAACGTGTAGTTCTTAAAAGTTCATCATCGTTTTCTATCGGTAACATCGATTGAAGTGGAGCTGAAAATGATTAACGAATTTCAGTCATGAGACCTGTCGTTTGTAAGATCATTAGGAATTAGTCACGCATTTTTGGAGTGAGAATAACAGAACAAATATGTTGATAAAAAGATGCTCAAGTGGTTATCGTGTATTCCGATATCTTTACTCGGTATATCGATGTTAGCGTTCAGTAGGAACTTTCAGGGAAAAACAAAAAAAACGATTTCAATGATGCGATGGTCGACATTGAACTAAAGTGTTTACTAGAAAATATTCAAGTGAACATGTTTTATGTCAGTTTTTTATTTTAGAACCAGGATCATTGGCTTATAAGAAAGCGTTTATTGTCTGGATTTTATTGTATTCAATTCGTTATTTAACAATCTTTTGTCGAGTACATAAACTGACGAAATGCGTGCCAAAGCCTTCTGCAATACAAAATTTTTGGTTAATTTTAACCTCGCAGTACAATATCTGTCTCGTCCTTGGCAAGAAAGAAAATTCTGATTTTCATTCACTCACGTGTTTACTTGAATGTCATAGGATGTCATGACCATCTAGCGATCTCACATTATCGAAAAACGCTTGAGGAGCGAATACTTTAACCTGATCAAATCGATTACCGATTTTTGATCGGTTGGTTAAAACACTTTGACCGTAATTATTTAAGCTGAAATTAAATATTGAACTAGAGTTTAAAGACGATTGTAGTAAAGAATTTTGAAAATAAGAAAAATGAACTTAATTATGCCTTAATTTATACTTGAATAAGTTTTTATGAAAATAGAGTTTACGACTGCTGTTCAGTCAGCAGCATTATGAAAATCTCTCCCGTGGCCATCGGTGGCGCGTGTTGCGGTCAAGGTGTTAATGCAACAATTTCCTTAGACGCGAATTGAGCTGCTGATCGCAATGAATGTTCTCACGCTGTTGTACACTTGACAGGCCTTGTACACGGATCCTATGACGAAGCTTCGTTACGCCAACGCAGACGAGTTTGCTCGCATCCGAAAGCTGCCCATGGATCTGGTGAGCGGCCTGCTGGAGCTTAGAAAAGCCAGCAGCATCGTAGGGTGATCACGAACCTTCTACAGCTTTGTTACTTTAATTTATGGATCTTTCTGTCCAATTTCGTTATTCTTTTCGAGTGACTTGGTAAGATTTACAAAGTTTACCCTTTAAGGAAGTTGTCACCAGTTTTTAATGGCTTCAAATAAGTAAAAGCTATTACAAATAAAACACTATCTTTTTGACAAACTTTTATTCGGATATCAACATCTTCCTTCACATAGTGTGCGCGGGGAAAGCGTCGGTCAAGCTAATATCAAGTATATACATACGAGGGTTAGTCAAAAAAGTTCTCAGACAAATGCCATAATTTTGAACTGAAGAGAGATTTACAAGTTTTTACAAGTTGAAACCTGTCCTTAAAGCTTCCTTGATAACTTGCAGCTGTCTCATCAGTCTATGTCGGGTCAGCATCGAGAGAGGTTGCATTTTAAAATAGTAATTTTCAACCCTTCAAATGGCTAATTTTGAGATCAGAGCTAACATCAAATTTTTAACTAAACTAAATTGGAAACCTCTTAAGATCATCGAAGCTTTACAGCAGGTTTATGAATACTCTGCACCATGTAGAGCAGTCGTTTATGATTGGATTAAACGCTTTAAAGAGGGAAGAGTCCAATTTGATGACGACCCACGAGTAGGAGACTCACCACAGGAATAAATGAAGAAAACATTTCTCTTGTACAGAACCTAGTGGAACAAGAAACATTTCACAAGACGCAGATTAAGCCCTTCGTAACACGATTTGAAGAAGCAACACGTTCATTTCTCGAAATTATATTCAACAAAAGAAGTTGCTTTGTATATACATGAAGATTAACAAGAGACAGAGCTAATCCCTACCACTCTTAAGATGAACAGTCGGTTGTACTTGTTCAAAAGGACTAAAAAAAACGTATCCTACATAAAAATCCTTAGATGTGTCCAAGGCAAATGAAATAAAGGAGAGGTACTGAATGTTTATTTCCAAATATTGTGAATAAAACGCCACATGTTTAACTCTTGCACCCGTCATTGCGCAAAACAATTCCAAAAATCACTTAGACCACAACAACCAACAAATTACTCAGTGGAAACGTAAAATTTTCCGAAAATTCACGAGGCAAAAAGGCTGATTTGTGGTTTCGACACGCAATAATGAAGAACCACAGCGTTTGAGCTGAAGGAAACAAAGTTGAATCAATGGACCGAGATAATCACTATTTACGATGAAAAGTCGGTTGCATGGAGCGCCGGCCATCCTCGCCGAAGTGTAAGAAAGCATGCAGGAACAAAAGGAAAGACAGAGAGAGACTGCTGCCTTACCTTACACATGAAAATAAGCCCAGAACAGCCCTTAGCACCAAATGCTGCTGCATATGACTTGATAAGCTAAGACTTTCCTCTGATGAGGTCCATATCTCACTGTACAATCAACAAGCCACCTCGAATAGAGCTGAAGAATCTTACTAGTTTCCGAGGAGCGCGAAGTTCCCCAAAATACGCGAAAGAACAACATCCAGCAGTTCAAGAGATTAACTGTGACCTGCACGCTTGTTAAATTACGATTGATATCAAAAACTCATTCAACAGATTACGAGCAAGTATTGCAGCGCGACGGCAGCAAACAACTGAAAACTGTTGATCACAGCGTCCGCAACAGCGGCATTCAGCACCCGCTGCAGCCACAAACAACATTGTATTGGCATGCTTCATTTGGCCACCCGTGAGAAATTGCTTCCGATTAATAGACAGAAACCTTCCATAAAATAATTTAAAATATCGTTTGACAACGCTCGTCAAGACAATCGGCCATTTGGACAGTGAGTTGGGGTGTTGAGCTGTACCTTAAGAGACACGACTACCACCCACCCAATAAGTAGCAGCCGTGGTTTGCAGACACACGTGCACGCCCGTCAAGGTGTAAGTCTCTTTGGGTCACGAGGGAACATCGAGGTTTTCCTGATATTGTCCAGGCCGAGGTAGAGCATCGTGACACGCTCGAGACCGATGCCGCCCCCTGCGTGCGGCGGACACCCGTACCTGCACACGCACGTCGTCGTCAGGCTTGTTATTAGGGAATACGTCTCGGCAGCTACAAATTGATTGGCATTCTGATCGGGATTTATGTGAAATTCAGAACTAAATAAACGTAGAAGTGATCCGGTTTATCCAAGCTTAGAAGCGCTAGTGTCACACGGTTTCCTCGAAATGTGAGGTTCAGCTGTGACCATTAAATTAATTTTGAAAAGATTAGATTATTAGTTAGTTTAAGCCTCCCTATCCGCTACAAAGGCGATCCAAAGAGAGGAAGGAGTAAGGCACCATTTAGTATGGAGTTTAGGGAACGTGGAATCTACGCAGAAAGGGCACAGAAACAGTAAGATGAGAAAGAAGTTTATGAAACAAGATCAAAGTTCAAGAAGAAAGTAGTAGGTGTTGAAAAAAAACAGGACAGCAGTGAACCGACAAAGATGGTCCGTAACAGAACAAAAACCTATGTTATTTCAACAAAAAGGAAGCCTACCTAACCCTCAGCTCGGGCCTTCACATAGTCCCCCTGGGAGCGCTAATTCCCATAGATCCATTAGTTGTATCCCCCTGAGGGGTTAATTTTGAAAATGAATACAAAACATCAACATCAAGAATCTTTGAAATCTCCTTCACTTTCCTCTCCAGAACAGCCGGTTTGTTCACAGGAGTTCCATGAATACATATGTATCGGCTATAAAACAACAAATTTTACGTCCCCACACCCTGTAACCGAGGTAAAGACACACACCTGAAGCTGTCGATGTAGGACTGGATGGTATCGATTGCAACGCCGTGATGCTTCGCTCTCTCGGTGAGCATCTTTGGATCATGGATACGCTGAGCCCCAGACAGGATCTCCTCGCCGCGCATGAACATATCGTACGAGTTGCTCCACTTCTTGTTGTGAGGGTCAGGCATGGTGTAGAACGGCCTCACCGCCAGGGGGAACTTGTCTAGAATGAAGAAGTCCGTGTTGTACTTGGCTCTCACGAGCTGCCCTAACAACTTCTCATTGGGGGTGCTCAGGTCTTCGTCCTCCTCCATCTGAACGCCGGCCTCACGCAGGAGAGCAACTCCCTCACGGAACTGGAGGACTAGAGGCGGGTCCAGAAATCTGCAACAAAAAGCGCTCCATGTACCGCAATTGTAGCCAACAGCTGTCAAGGAATCACATTGAGGAATGATCGGGGAAAACACTAACAGGGAATAATAGGAATCTAAGGACACATTAATGTTTTTTTCAAAACATCAAATATTTATGTGATTGATTACAAGCAAGTTTTAGCCTCCCTTTACCACAACAAAGATATTAAAAGAGAGGAAGGATGAAATCGCCATTTAGTATGAAGTTTAAAGGAACGCGGAATCTATGCACAAGGCACAAAAAAACAGTAAGCTAACAAATAAGTTCATGAAACAGGATAAAAGTTGAAGAAAAAAGTAGTAGGTGCTGAAAAACAGGACAGCAGTGAACCGAAAAAAGATAGTTCGTAACCAAACAAAAAAACCTGTTCTATTTCAATAAGCCTAACTCACCTTCAACTAGGGACCTCACACACTCCCCCTGGAAGCGCTAATTTCCATAGACACAATAGTTGTATCCCCTCGAGGGGTAAATATTCAAGAATAATGTAAAAAAATAAAATAAAAAATAGATTCTCCAAATAACGGGCTGAATCACTAAGCGCTCCTTTCAAATTATTCTCCCACACATCCAAGATTGTAGATAATTCTTACATCACACATATGAACATGTAAGTCTAGTAACTGATTTCCAGTTACTCTAACTATAAGCCTTCAGAATCACTCATTGATTTTACACAACGCATCTTTCCCCCAATCGCCTTCACACACACGTCTCAATTTGTCATATACTCCAATTCTCACTTTTAAGACCTCTCATTTTTAGTAACGTTAACGACCTGGTGCACATCGCACTCAGTTTCATTTACAGAAATACACGACCCTCAGAACTTGAGAGGTGAACACCGAAGGTTTCGAACTGTATAATGAACACGACGTAGAGAAGGTGCACACTTGCACCCCAGGGTGAAGAACCCAAACTGCGTTGAAACCTCGCTCTCGACACCACTAACTGCACAGATCACTGAAGTAACTTTCCATCATCCGACGCTAAAGGTGCAAAGCAGAGGCACTGTGAGAGCTTGTATAAAACTTACAAAAAGGTAACCCTTCTCCTCAGCTCACACTGAACGGCACTCACAATCGTTTGCTTTACCTGAAGGGCTGTGAAGGGAACTGCTTGCCCACAATTTCGATATCGCGTTCATGTTCGTTCTCGAGTCCTCTGAACATGTTCACGAACATGTCTCCGATGAGCATCATCACTTCGTGGTAATGATGCACGAATGCCATCTCCATGTCCAAGCCAACAAACTCCGTCAGATGTCTGCCCACAAAAACATACTCATTAAATGGACACTGGAAATTATGCTTAAAAATGAAAAATTAGGAGAACAATTGTTTTTTTTACAAGCGGTGGTGGTGGCGGCGTAATTGCTAGTTTATGGGTCCATTTCAAGTGCAGAGATGTTTTCACATATGAAAGAGAAGAGACCATTCAGTATTGACTTAGGAAAACGTGGAATCAAGGAGTTCCCATACAGGATACCCTGCACATAGAAACAGCAAGTTAGAAATATGAAGAAAAAACAGCCACTCCGAGGAATACATTAAAATTATTACGATAACATAAAGCAATTGAGATTTCATTTGCTAAATAAAGGAAAATTAGTGTTTGAATGGTAATTCCGTTGCAGTAATTTTATTCCTCAATAATTTACTTCAAATCTTTGAATTTGGGTAGTTTAATGAAAACTAGTACTTATATTTTTCCTTCATGCCCTTTCTGTTCATCATTTACAATGAATGAAATTCTCCAAAAATGGCTTCATTCAAATTAAGAAATGCATCTTCCTCTACCATTTATCCAATCTAGCTTCTATAGCTACGCGCAATGTTGGGTTGAGACCAACATAACATCCTCAAAGGAGTATCAGCGGCTCCTTGTTTAGCTTACAAGAAAACAAGAAATTGCGAAGCACAGACTCGAGCAGCTGGCCGCGTCCACGTCAGGCCCAGTTTCAAAACCGACAAAAACACAGGAAAGAACAGTGTGCATTGGAAGAAAATGAAGACACTAAAAGGCCTTGCACAGGAAGTGCTTCCAATTCTTTGAAGGACAGCGGTGCCTCTCCCTATCCGGCCCTATGACTCTCACGCGAAGCAAACACTTATGCAGTGCACACAGCAGTGAGACATATATTCTGAAACTGGAGGGCGCTGTGTCTTAGCATATACTCCTGAGTTTCTTTAAATAACACCATAAAGTGTCAATACTGAGACACGAGTGACTTCAGCTCGTAAGATTTGAGCAATCACAAACAAAGGTTAACACATACATGTAACCATACAATGACTAACAGGATGAGTCAATAACACAAAGGTTTGATAAAGTATCAATTAGCACCTGTGGGTGTTGGAGTTCTCAGCCCTGAACACAGGTCCTATAGTGAAGACTTTTTCAAAGTCTCCAGCGATGGCCATTTGTTTGTACAGCTGCGGCGATTGCGCCAAGAAAGCTTTCCTCTCAAAATAATTCATACCAAAAACGTTAGCTCCTCCTTCACTCGCGGCGGAAATCAATTTCGGACACATGATCTCCGTAAATCCACGACCTGTTGAGCAGTAGAAGAGTTAGGAGACAAAACTTACTTACGATCACCAACAACATTCAATTGATAAATTTAGGTAATTCTGCAACACATAAATTCTGTATTTAGGTAATTCTATTTAGTATTGAATTGAGAGAACAGGAAATATACGCACAGGGTTTTCCCTACACAATATGCATAAGAACACAAAGATTGAAGGAAGTTTATGAAGCAGGAAGAAAGTAAAAGAAGAAAGTAATGGGTGCTGGAAAAAAGGACAGTAGTGAACCACAAAAGCTGGTGAGGAACAAAAAAAAACTCATTTTTCCAACAAAAGAAAGGCCTACTTAAATTAACAGCTCAAAACTCATTTTCCCTGCATAAAATACATCGACGAACCTTCAAGCATAAACTACCATAGTCTGATCGCCTACCTCGTCCCTAGAATATTTGAAGCAAAGCAGGGAACCATTTCATAAAATATTTTAATGAAAGTCAGGTCTCTGAAGAGAAGAATTACCTGTTTTAAAAAAGTTACTTCAACCAACATTTGTAAACTAGAAGTGGGAGAACAAGTTTCTTGATTTTACGACTATTCGGATAGTAAAAAGAATCTCTGATGTAATCAATTATGATCATACATTTTTTTTGACAAAACTTGCAGTTTTTGATTTATTTTACTTTAGATTACGGGCGTAAGAACACATGGGTAAAAATAACAAATAGATCATAACGATAGAATTAGCTTGTGCTGAGCAATAATAGCACTAGCCAGCGCACAGCCAGAAAGTTCACCAATTATTCATACCTATGTTTACATTAGTATGTGGTAACTGATTTCAGTTCGAGCAAGGTGTCAGAGCTAAGGGCAGGGGAAGGCAAGCAACAGAGGGGCACCACACGAGACGCACCGGCCAGGTAGTCCCTAAAGAGCCTGCACACGCCGCCCTCCAGCCTATAGATAGCCTGGCTGGTGGCAGTGCGCAGGTCCAGCACGCGGTTGTCCAGGCGGGTGTCCTGCAGCACACGCGCCACGTCATCGCTGTCGTGTTCAGGCCGCACTGCGTCGTCTATCTGCAGTTTAGGTGAAGCATTTAGAGATTAACACTTACTTAACGTGTGAGATTTGCATCGTCAATCTAGAGCTCATGTGATTGCATTTCGTGATACACACTATTGAGACATGTGAGATATGCACTGTCAATCAAACTGACCATGTTATACACCATCATCTACGAGCGCCAGAAGTGGCTCTTAACCTAAGGAAATGAGATGTCAGTTACAACATAGTTTACAATATTGCTTTTAGACAGTTTTGTAGTTTTAGCAATGATAACGCTTTCAACTTCAGCAATATCTTAATGTGAGCTCTAATAGAAGCGACATTAATGAAATCGGTTCAAGAAAATATTTAAATGAAATTACTTGTAGAAACTATCGCTATGAAGAAGGTAAGCAGTCCCTATTAAAATTCATCAAACTATTATCATTTGTTAGAAAAATGCCCAATAGATTTAGCATGGACTTCTAGATGGCACTTTATACAAAGCTTGGCAAGAGGCCAATTGATTTGAATCATTATACAAGTCATCAGCTACAGATTGGGGTCAGATAAGGACCATTCTGCATTCATTCAACGAGTAAGAACAGAAGCACATACCTACTATTCTAGGAGAGATAGGAGAGATGAAAGAAACAAAAAGTCAGTCAAGGAGTTACAAAAGGAGAAATGGCCCATTGTTTTTGCAGTGACCGCAAAAAGGAATAGTTTCACACAGCACCAGCAGCTAAGGTATAAATCTAAAACATCTTACAATTTTTTTTTGCCCACTGACAAGTTTAAATTGGCAAGGTGGTCAACTATAATCTAAAGCATCATGGAACTTTGCCCTTCAAGATAGAACAAAATGACACTTCTATTATTCACTGCAGGACAGCTAACGACAACCCATTCATGGCTATGACTGTAATTGGTACAATAAAACTACTCATGTTTTTAGAGAAAGAAAACTATAATGTGAGGAGAAAAAATACAATTTTTAAAGTCACTGTCCCCCACAGTCCAGACATAAAAACAAAACAGAAGGATTCAAATTACGAGTAAGATTGATGCATAAAAAGAGAAAGCAGGTAGAACTCAAAAAAATTAGGAGCTACCAGAATTTACCTCAACACAGTCAATGATTTACAATGTGATCGAGAAGTGTGAGGTTGTAAAGAAGTGAAATCTATGGAGCACATAACCTGACCTGCAGAGGCAGCCTAGGCTCAGAAAGCGACACAACCATCACAGAGCTGGGCTGGAGCTCCAAGTCTTCTATGGTGCACGACGACACAGCCTGCGCCGCTCTCACTACCTGCAATGTGGGCAGTGCGCTCAGTGAGGGATACTCTCCTGCTCTGAGATGCACTCGGGCAAACCCATTCAGCAAGCCAACCTAACAGCTGAGAAAAGTTACACGTCATGAGTTTCCAACAACAGATATGCCTACAAAAGTCCCTCAAGAAGCATGTTAGTGATGAACGTAGCAAATATGGAGGATGATATTATGGCTATTTTTATTGAAGTTAATGCTACAATCAGTGTTCATGTGATCACGAAGTGATCACATGAACACATTTTCTACCTGCCTTAGGGCAGGTAGAACTTCACCTTCACAACAATACAGTCAGCTACTCACTGTAAAATTAAACAAACGAAGTAGCTGGAGCCCCTTAAAAAGCTGACATTATGAAAACAAGTGACTAAGAATGCCAAAATATTGTAGAACAGACTCTCTGACGCCACGGCACACGCTGTAGAGGCGCTACTTCTTTGTGGAGTTAAATAGGATATTTGTAATTCACCGAGCGCAATAGAACGCTTCCGACCTTGCGTGTACAACACAGTTCAATTGAAAAAACAATAAGGAACAGGACATTTTTCAAAAATACATAATAGGAGAAAGATTCTCAACTTTGCTGCAGTTAATGTGAAAACTATCACTTCTTCGCTTCCAATAACAAAGCGCTAGAGTCTGATGAATGTTAATTAAGTAGAAGCTGACCCAGTTCATCTCTGGTGATGGTTCCCAAGCCAATGAATTCAAGCTAGATTGGTGCCTCTGTCACTTATCCCAATAAATCTGCTGGTAGTGTGAGCATCAAATTTAAGCAACACCAAAGAACGCACCACACCAGTAACATCAATGATGCTTTCTTTGTTGATGCCAGCCACAAACTTGACCATCTGTTTGGACACGGTGGGCCCCACAGCGAGTACACACTGTATGCTCTGGTCACGGCTGCGTAGGGTAAAGAAGCACTGCTTCCCTGCACACAACAAAAAAAGTTTACAGCTAGTCGTTTTTCGTTAAGCAAGGTTATAAATCATGATAACAACTGGCCACAGAACTCCCATAAAATTACCTAAAAATGAAGAGGCGTTCTACTTTATGATTTCATGTGTAGTATGTAGGTGCGGTCAACCAAGACTAGATATTGACTAGACCAGATGTTGAACCAATAATTTCAACAAAAAATGAAGGAATCCAAAAGCATGAAAAACCATAAAGAACACTATAATGAATGAAGGCAAACAATATACGAGAAACTTCTGAATTTAAATACAGAAAGAGAGTTAGCAATGCGAGAAGAGCAACGAATCTTCTCAACGTTAATTCAAAGCAGTCTTGGGAAACTTTGCAACAGTTACAAATTAAAGATGGGTATATAAATTTTATAATCATCTGCAAATTGTGCAGAATTATTGAACTAGCAATGAAGAACAATTTAAATTCAGGTTTAAAGATTTTGTAGTGCAGAAAATCTAACTCAATGATGGAACTGCTATACATTCGAACATGAATAGAAAAATCATCCATCACCACCAAGCCTCATCCAAAAATAGTAGCCATTGCTGGCAAATAAAAAGCTCTTTTTTTCATCTATGAATATAAGAGCAAGCTTTCCAATTTAGCAGCTTAGTTTATTAATTGCTTAAAGCAAAATATTTATTTAAGTATAAAGAAATAAGAAATTTTACCAATTTTCACCAGGATCTTGGCATTTTGCCCAAAATTCCCTCCCTAAATTAACCTAGTGAGGTACCGATACCATTTTTTTTTGCCAATA